>FIZT01026161.1:0-18300 GCA_900065295.1 Paracoccus marginatus | reverse complement strand
GTGTCTTGACCAAAAAATGTTCCCCAAAAAAATTTTGACCCCCACCCCCCCCCATCAATTTATTTTGAAAACAATTATTCAACATTTTTTCATGAGTTGGTTGGAGCCAAAGTTTCTAAAAAATGGAAAAATGAAAACTGACATCATGTCATTTTGGGCCCGTACAGATATTCACAATTTCCACGACATTCTCGTGGGAAGTATCGCGTTCACGGGCCTATTTCTTTTCATTCAAAAAAAAAAAAAAAAAGAATGATTGGCTCGGAATCTCTTCTAGAGACCAAAACACGATCTTACCTGGATATATCGTTACTTCGAAAATTTTTCAAGAAATTTAGGTCTGCGTAAGATCACCCTTCGGTCTTGAATAATTTGATATTTTCGAAGCGAATGTAATGTTTGAAAATCACCTTCAACGTACACGATTTCGTTTACAGGTATGAAAGTCTACTTCACTGTCATTCTGTACAAATACTATCACGTACTGTTCGAAATAGTTGCCCGCCAAAGTAAGGTATTCGCCAGGGTGAATCCGGAAGAGCTATGCTACATATCAATGACTTGACGACGAGCAATGCGTACCATTGAGGAAAAATCCGTTTGTGAACTGTTCTCGTACATGGAGCAGCGTTTCAAGATCGTTGAGACAGCTTCGTACTAGTTGAGGTCGCGCCAAGACGACGTAGCTGTGAGCTTTTTCAATCAAAAAGACGTTGAGTGATGAATTTCGAAGCATATGGTTCCTGTTCGAATTATTTTTGCAGGAGCATTGTGAATTCAATTTCTTCGCGAGGATCGTAAGATCTTACGAGTAATTATTTATAATTCGACGAGAAAGCCTATTCGAGAGTTAGTGTCGATACTCAAATTCTTCTTTAAATTCTTCGAAGGTTGTGCTTAATTGTTTGTACAATTATTTACTCGAATTGACGTAGTTAATTAGCTAGTTGAAACGAATTAAATCAATTATGTAAAATAAGACATAAAAATGTAATCAAAATAATACATCAACTTCAATATTCTTTTTTGTTTAAAAATCAAGTACCTAATTCGTAAATTCATTCACTAACCATATCACAAATCACATAAAAATATTAGGTATCCAATATTATCCGAGTAAAAAAAAAAATATAAATAAATAAATAGGTAGAATCAAAGTGTAACAAAAAGTGAAAGTCATTACGAAAATATAATTCTAATCTACTCTTATCGTCGCAAACAAGAAGAAAAAGTATCAACAGATGAAAATCGATCAAAGTAGATCCTTTCAAATCAAGACACACAATTATAGCCTAAAGCATCACAGAAAAACAACCACTATCTCAGGTGTCTCAATGTAACGCCAGATACGTTCACAATAATAAATAGTACCAAATAAGTTAAGTTTTTGCAGGAAGAAAGAGAAGTCTCAACGAAACAGACAATCTACGACTTCCACAGTAATTCCTTGGAATCGGTTTGTTCAGTTTGAGGATGTACTTCTTCAGGCACCGGAGCAGGCGGACTGAAAGCACCAGTAAAGCGTTGATGTCGTTCGTTGACTTGCGTCGTCGTCAAATACGATCTCGTCGTCACTCCTGAAACCGAACTCATATTCGAAGGAAAAGCGTCTTCATGTACCAATACATCGTGATGGTCGACCGGTACTAAAAATTCCCTATCATTGATGTCGTCGCTGACCTGCTTATAATGGCTGTATACGTTCGTTGCAGCGTACGATAATAGGCCTGTTGATATATTGAACTATAGTATCATAGTAAAACGTATTGTAGTTGAAAATTCAAACAAAACAAAGCTCACCGAAAAACCAAGTCACGAACATGATTATATTCAAAATCATAAATCTGGTTTTTCTGGGAAACGGTGGTAAATCGGGAAAAACAGCGATGAAGAAAAACCATATGATTATGACGGTTATCAAAAACTGGCTGAGTAAGTAAATAAACAATGATTTTAACAAAATTCTACGATTCTGAAATGCATAAAAATGTTTCACAAAATATAAGAGCACAAGTACGATAATAATTATGCTAGAAAAAAATAATACACAAGTCTTACATGGTAAGCTCCGTACAGTCCAACCACAGACAGTACGATACCAAAAACGAAATCAACAACCAGTAACATCAGTGGAGATTCATTAACTAAAAAGGAAACATTTCAATTAGGTACATTTTAAATACCATAAAGTTGTACATGTACACACTACAGTATCTTCCTGTCAATTCTTCAACTTACATTTGATTTTTTTCGCATCGAAAAAGTAATAGTTCATTCCGAAAAGACCGATAAACGATGTAATCTGCAAACAATAAGAAGAAAGATAAGTCACACAGATAACCGCGTTGAACTGACTACTGTTCAAGATAAATGAAAGAAAATGTAATTACTAACGGTTAAGCTGAAGCACACACTGTAAAATTCGATCTATGAAGGTGATTTGTCAAAAAAAAAAAATATGGAATACCGTTACCGTACATATCTCATCTGCATCTCGCTCTTATCAGAACAATTGGAGAGAAAACAAATAACCGATGATCACATTTTTGACGATTGTACCGCCGATAGCGTTTCAAAATATACAAAAGTAGTACGACATTTAGGAATAGGAACAGAAAAGTAAAGTGCATACGACTTCTAAAGAAATCACACGATTGTAGGAATTTATAGAGAACCTTAGGTGTGACTAGTACACTCACCATTAGAATCCATGATATTATCTGCGTTCCTGTTCTGACGGAATGACCACATCCAAATTCTTTTAGTATTAAAGGCATTGTATTCGGCTGTATAACTCTAGAACTGTGTAATACTTTTATATTATTATTATTTAATAATCTTTTGCGCGAAATGAACACAACACAAGAAAAATATTACAATACAATGTAACGTTAACACCGTCACCGACGCCGGCAGTACAGCATAAACGACAACTGCAATTGTGGGGGGAGGCCGGAAGGTAATACAATATCGTAATGCATACATTGCAGTGTTACCAAATTTTTTGTTATCAATTTCGTGTTTGATAACGACAGTTCGATAACACGTGTTTATTTCATTTTTTCTCTAAATTTTCTAATCTAAGTATCTACTCGAATTTGAATAGTTGAAATTTCGGAAAAGGCTTTTAAACTTTACTACGTTTAAAAAATCATAAATTGAGCAGCCATTTCTGTCTCTGGTGGAAGCGTTGATAATCAAACCTTGAACGTCTGTATGTCTTCAATCAGCCGTCTTCAGCAATGGCTGTCCGATTTGAAAATGTTATTTTGCAAATTACTGAAAAACCCGAGTCATCAGATAAATCATCAGAGATCAGAGTGAGTTATCTGCAGTGTATTTTTTGCCTTTCAAGCTATTTCATACATTGTTTAATCATGACTACTTAGGTAGTTAGGTATTCGTCCAATGGATTAAAATGTCGACGAAAGGAAAAGCAAGATCCAAGGATAGGGAAGTGCTTATGGACCGATGAACCATTGGAAACGCTCTGGAAACGCGAATGATATTGATCAAAATAGCATTGGACTTGGAGCAATTGTATGTAAGTAAGAAGTACATATTAAATACCTACAGGTAGTTCGATGCAGTAGCTATTCATTTACTTTGGAATTTAATAATTTCAAGTAGCCCTATGTAAGTTAGGTATATGTATTCTTTCCGTACTTCGCTGTTCGCATTCGTATTTTCGTACTAAGCACAAGGTTCACATTAGCGAAGGAAGCTTCTAATAGATAAACGCTTTTCTTTTTCACACGATCAGTAAATAGGTATTTTCAATTATCTGGAAACTGGTTAATTAAGTCTATCGAGCGTTTGGTTCTGAATGAAATGAAACCGATACGCGTTAATGCTAAGAAATTTATTCTCATTAGAAACATGGAAATGTGTGTTGATTAATAGATTTATAACAAAATACGATAATAGGTAGTTCAGAATATACTTAATCTACTTATTACGTATAAAATATTTGAAAATTAAATAGATATTTACAATACTCTTGCACTAGGAATCGACGATCAAAAAGTTGCAACTTTGCGTAAATGACGATTTACCTTACGTTAGTTAAACCGTAATCGTAATGCTCAGGGTAAGCAAATACTATGATGTGGGTCTTGGACGAACTACGCTGTTTCATCGTTTCATGATACGTTCTCACAACTAAGATGAAATATATCTGAAATGCTAAATCATTAAAATATTAGACGTATGCAAGTAATCGGTTTCTGAACTCAAGAGTCAAGACTTCGTGTACTATCTTAATAATCAACGTACCCAATCCAAAAAGTACTAATATTGATAGTATGATCGTTCTGTTATAATCTTCGGCGACGAATTTCGTTTCAGGAATGAAATCTTTACCGCGTTCGACCGGATCCAAGTATAAATACACGATGAATATGCTTATCAGCAATAGTTGGAAGTAATTGAAGTAATAGAACACTGTGAAGAATTTTGGTTTGTCCTGGAATGAAAACAATACGATTCGTCTTATTGATCATAGAGTTGTCTAATGGGCACGTTGGTATGTTTTCATTTGCTAGTACGTTATACTATTATTTTTATTATACTGACTCTGTATATTCCGTACAGTCCTGAAATTATTACTATAAATACTCCTAGTTTGTATAAAAATGCCACAGTGAATTTGAAATCGTTCCAGGATGAGTCTGAAAGCAATCAAAAGTTTATTTTAATTCAAAAATTGATGAAATTTCGATCTCCTTGGCTAATTAGAATAGGTATTAGAAATGGCACAAAACATATGCGTGTGTACCTTCCGGCCAAAGCTGCACTCCTTCTGACATGTAACAAATGTCAACGATCACGCTAAAACCACAAAATATCTAATTTAACAAGCAAATAAACATTAATTAATCACCGAATCAATCGTACTAATAAAATGGAGAAACATTTTGATTTCAAAAATAGTCAATTTACCGCGAATAACCACAGTAAAAGCAACATGCCTGCTTGCAAGTTGCATCCGTCCAAGACTTTATCTACCCGAGACATTTTTCCACTGATGAACTAGAATAGCGAAAAAATTTACCATCACTTTTGCACTTTTTTAAAAATCACTCGACAGTCGAGTTTGCAATACGTCTGCTTATTACGCGAGCTTTCGAGAAATTACGACCGAATAAATTTAAAAGGAAGAACGTACCTAATGATCACAAAGGTTATCAGGTTACTTTTATTTTACGTTGTTTCTTTTTATTATACATACGCTCAGAACGTATCTTATCGATAGGACGTAGTTTAATTACGCGAATCAGTGGATCAAAAATCGCCTCGAATCGGTGCGTCATGCCATTTCACGAATATGTAAACATATTTACACATTTCGGTGGTTTTTTTCTCCTTTCGTATGGTAATATGGAAATGAATTGAGGCCATATTGAAAAATGGTATTTTATTTGGATAAATGCTTCTATAATATTTTTTTTAATTTTTTAAAACGATCCGCTGTATCCTAAAGTAGTCGGATCTGGCATTTCCGGATCGAACCCTCCTCTCCCTCCGGTATTATTCATCATGTGTTCTTTGCAGCTTTTGATGATCAAGGCCACGTACGCTGTCAAGGCTGTAATCAGAAGAGATGATTGAAGACGACGACGTTACGACCGAGAACCCTTTTCCGACTTATTTTATTTCGAACCTGCCACGAAGAGGTAGCCAGATGCGAACATGAACGGAAAAGACTCGACGCTGCTGTACGAGACCGTCGAGAAGAAATGAAGCGGGCTGAAGATTGTGACGTAATAGGCAAAAGAAGGTTTGACAATTACGACCAGTACGACGAATAGCCAGTATCCAACGTACCCGGCGTAGTAATAATAGCACAGGTTGAAGAAATCCGGCCTGTTCTGCGAATTGTCACAATTGAAATGTTAAAAGGTGAGCTCGACGTTTCAAGTGGTACCTAATTTTGTAAAATGTCAAAAGAGAAAAACAAAGGTGTCGAGTGGGATTATCTGTGTACCATGGAAGTCTGCAGTGTTTTCGTGGACGAGTTTCTTTTGTATTTTTAGCCGGATTTTTGAAGAAAAGAAGTACCCCTCGCGTCTAATTTGACAACTTCAGGAATGCTAAACAATATACATATATCCATTTCTTGGCCCAGGACACTATAAATCCTCGTTATCTACTGTACCTTTTGATTGATTTTTCAAATTTTTCAAACCCTTGACCAGCTACAACCCTCCATAATCGACTTGAACGGACGTCTTTGGGTGTGTACAATGAGCTAGAGTCTTTGTTTCTCTCTTTTGACTAGTCTAACGATACGTATTTGTACCTTTTGAGTTCCATAAATACCGAAGGTGGCTACAGCCATTCCAAACGTGCACGAAGTTAGAAAAATCATATCGAGGAAAATCGTCAACCAGGGTAGTCTATCTGCGAATGATGATTTTTTAAATTTTAATATCGTTTTCTTTTTTTTCTTTTGTTGAATAGTAACGAAATTGATATATCGTAAATCGTAGGTACTTTAAATAAGTTCGGAGCTTATGACGTACTTAATTTGTGGAATCACAGCACTCTGTAATTTGATTCACGATTCTAACGTCATCGTTTCACTTTCAAGATTACGTTTTGAGTTCAAGAGATTGTTTTTTTTTTATAAATAATTCAGAAAATAATCATCGTTTTATATTTAGAAAATGAAACTTACCATAATACGAGTACATAGGATCGTATAGAATTTTACTGAGATAAAACAAAGTCCTGATAGCATCGATAGCCTATAAAACCACTCCTTATGGATTAGAACTTCATTCGCTTTTAAATATTTGATGTACTCTTGTTTATTCTTATAATAATTAATAAAAAATTTCTGCTTTACCAGCGTGCTCCAGAATATAATCAATGCTCCAGTTCGAAGAGTACAGCCGCAGCAGCATTCCTTGAGTTTGATCATTTTTAAGAAATTTCTTATCCAACAGTACGAACCACTATTCAAGTAATTTCATTTACTAATAATGACATTGGTCAGTTTAGAACTCTTCCTTTGTTGTTAGCTTATCTCCGGCCATACTTCCGCTTCCATTTTTTTTTCTATTTTTTAGCAGTTGGCGTGGATGTACCTACTTCCTGCGATTCGATATATAAGCTGATTGAAAACAACTCGGCCAACATAAAATTGAAAAGAGAGAAATAAATTCTAGAATAGGTAAGCCTACCAAGCCTAGCTATCACGATGAAAATAGAGCAATAAATTTTATTTTCGACCATTTCTCAATTTTCACCACCTTGCACCCGAAAAAATTTTGATTTAAAAAATTCTAAAAATTCGTCAAATATAAATTTTTGGCGAATTTTTTCCTTGTTTCAATACACGTTGTTTATTTTTGCAACTATGATGCTGGAAGTTGGCACTTCTTGGTGATATTCTTGTAAAACAGCTTCCGGCTGCAATTAATCTAAATTCTCGCGACTCGTGCGCATCATTTCCGTTGTATTTTGTTCTAGTGACGTCCAAAAATGATAATATGAATGGAAAATATCTCAATTAATACGTCCGACGTAATAAATTTGAATTTATTGTACAAATTGAATGAAAATATTCGATTATATTGCTTTAAAATAATTATATTCCAATAAATAATAACTTGAAAAACGTGTATGTAATTGACACAAAAACGTTTCTTTTCTGTTTCAGAGCATCTTAAGCTTGACTGTAGCCTAAAGCACTGGGATCAGGGATCTCACCGGCGGTACGCCCGTTGCCACCGTAATTCACCATCGCATCTCTGCAGCTTCTAACGATCACCCAAAGGTACGAAAAAATGGCTAAAGAAAAAAACAGTCGGCAACAATTTAAACAGGTAAGTACGTATTTAGACGTACCAGAATAGCTTATTCGATTAGTACCGAATATTCGTACGTACCTATGATGAAGATATACGCAACTACGCTGACAAAAAAGAATTCCACACCTCCCATAGCAAAATTCATTTTTGCCCCGTTCATGATTAATTTCGCAAACGTGGTCGGGGCGACGATTAACAAAATCAAGCTCACCACGTTAAAGACCACGTAGTAACCCAAGTAGTATAATCCAAAGGTGAGATATTTCGGAGCATTCTGGAGAGAAAAATTTGTAGGTAAGCTCAAATACAAATTAGTAATCACTGAACAAAATTCTTATCTAATTACTTAGTTAAATAGGTACTTATACTTGGTATCACCTTTTGAATTCCATATATTCCGCTTATACTTAGTACGAGTCCAGCGATGGACGTGATGAGGTAATAACTCGAACGAAATGCCAGGAAAGTTATACCAGCTGTGAAAAAAATTCTACATGTATAGTCAGTGATTTGATACATTGTACTAAGTAGGTACCTACTTACATAAACTTGATGGATCATCCTTACCTTCTCTAAAAGTATTACTGTAACGAACGTAGATTGGGTTAAGGTATAATAATTCGGTCAAATAAATCAGAATTGAAATAGCTTCAAAAATCTATAACAACGAAAAAAAATTTCAATCGCGAATGATTTGACAATACGTTTGTGTATGAGCAAGTTCTTCTTACCAGAGATATCCAGAACAAAATTAACGACCCTGTTCTTAAGGTAAAACCGCAACAGCATTCTTTAGTTTTGATATTTTGTAACGTGTTCATGGTCTGAGGATTAATTTAACGAAAAATTATATTTTTCCAATTTTTCAAAAACACTATGTAATTTACGAGGATGGAGGCACGACTATCGAACAGTCAGTCTTGGTGTTTATTGTACGAGATAAAACTTTGATGTGTGAGTTGAAGTGTAGATAACAAAAGAAATGTGGAGATATAATCGGTAGCATTTCAGTGATGATGTTTAGAGAGTGAAATATTTCGAAACTGTCATACAACTCTCAAACTTTTTTTATTTAAAAAAAAAAAAATAATGGAAACAAAATTAAAACAAATAAACGCAGCTGATCAATAGAAGAAAAAAAAACTGTAGAATTATAAAATTCGAAAATTGAAGAAGTGAAAAAGATTCATTAGCATCCAAAGCAAAAATTGAGTTTAAAAAAATACAAAATCAATACGTAAAATGAAAATGGAAGAAAATTGAAGAAAAAAGATTCGATTTATTTCGTATTTTTCTAATCGTAGATCATGAACCCCTATTAGTTTCTCCTCTCGTGAAAATATTTCGAAACTGGCATAGGTACCTAAGTGTGGATCTAGCTCTTCTTTTTTGAAGGGCCAAACTTGGGTCCAGATGGCAAAAGGATTGAATATTTTTTTTGAAGTGGAAGGTGAGGGGCGAGGGGTTTAACTCAATTTTTCTCGTATTGAAAATTTTCAAATGTTGAATTCTCTAGTTCTCACAAACCTTTTTTTAAATTCTCACATTTTTTAATTTTTGAGGAATTTTCAATTTTCACTCACTTTTTTCAATTTCCACAAAATTTTTTAAATTTCCAATTTTTACAGAAAACCCATTTGGAGAAATTTTTTCAAATCGTTCGAAAAAAATTGCTCAAGGCGAAAGCTTTTTAAGAAAGCCTGGCCCATTTAGGCCCGCCTTTAGATCCGTCTATGGGAACAAGTAATCAATTGAATCAAGAAAAAATGAGAAATGCATGAAAATATAAAAATCTTTAAAAATCCTGAAAAAAGTTGAAAATTCCAAAAATTCAGTGTAAAAAAGTATCTTTTAATTACTGAGAAAATATGAAAAATCGAAGGATAATAATTGAAGAGTACTCTCTCAATCTGGAATCAGTGAAAATCACTGAACAAAAGTCAGAATTGTAGCACAGGGAAATCAGTGAAAAAATCACTGGAATTTCGGTGAATTTTCACTGATTTTCCAGTTATTTTTGTAACATTTACTGAAAAAATCAGTGAAATTGACTGAAAAACCAGTGAAATTCTTTGAAAAGTCGGTGAAAATTCACCGAAATTTCAGTGATATTTTCAGTGATTTTCCTGTGCTGTCATTCCGACTTTTTTTCAGTGATTTTCATTGATTCCACATTGAGAAAGCAGAATTTTTGAAAAGAGAAGAAGAATAATATTCTATTTTTTTTTTTTTTCAAATTTACGAATATTCCATTAAATTCCTCAATTTTAGATTTGAATGGTCACTTTCTCAAGAGAAATTTTCAAAGCGAGTAAAACAAATTGAAAAAAAAAATAAAATAAAATGAATTGAAAATTCCACTTCGCTAAAAATCAGAAAAAAATCTTGAAAAATCTAAATTGAAAAAAAATGAAATTTTAACAACAAAAAAAATATAATATTATATCAACAAAAAATTAGTGACTATCTATTACTCAATTTATTTTATGAATTTTTAAATATGATAATTCATAACCTAGAAAATGTATAGGTAATTGACTCAAAAACGTTTCTTTTCTGTTTCAGAGCCTCTCAAACTGGATTAAAACCTAAATCAATGCGATCGAGAATCTCATCAGCGGCACGACCGTTGGCATCATATTTCAGCATCACATCCCTGCAGCTTCTGACGATCACCCAAAAGTACAACAAGGCAGCTAAAAAAAAAACACTCAGCAATGACGTAGGCCCTACCAGAATTCTTATTCGATTAGTACCGATTATTCGTACGTACGTACGTACCTATGACGAAGAGATACCCGGCTACACATACGAAAACGAATTCCGTATCCGTACCTCCGTGCCAAAAATTAATTTTTGGATCGTTCATGATCAATCTTATGAACGCAGTAGGGGAGACAATTAGCAAAATCATGCTCGTCGTGTGAAAGACCACGTTGTAACCCAAGTAGAATAATCCGAAGTTGAGATACTTGGGTGCATTCTGAGGAGAAAAATTGGTACGCCCAATTCAATATTGTCAATCGCGGAATAAAAGTGGAATCTGAGTACCTAGTTAATTACTTATTAGTATCACCTTTTGAATTCCATATATTCCGCCTATGCATAGTATCATTCCAGCGATGGACGCGATGAGGTAATAACTCGAACGAAATGTGAGGAAAATTAAGCCAGCTGTAAAAGAATCGTGATCAGGAATTTTGAGCGATTATTAGATTTTTTTCAATCCACGAACTTGCCTGCCCCTACCTTCTCTGTAACCATTACGATATTGAGCGTATCGGCGCCTACCGGATAATAATTCGGACAAATAAATCAAAGTTAAAAAAGCTTCACAAATCTATAAAAACGAGTACATTTTACAATAGGTGCATTACATTATGTGTGTTATTTTGTGTACGAGAAATTTCTTCTTCTTACCAGAGATATCCACAGCAAAATTAACGACCCTGTTCTCAAGGTACAACCACAGCAGCATTCTTTAGCTTTGATATTTCGTAACGTGTTCATGTTCTGAGAATTAATTTAACGAAAAATAATATTTTTCAAAAAACACCAAGTAATTCACAAGGATAGAGTAGAGGCATGAGTGTCGAACAATTAGGTAGACTCGCTGCCTAATGTACGAGGTAAAGCTGTATTGCACATTTTTCTGTTTCACTCTGTCGTTTGTCGAATATTAAATAACGAAAGAAAGCCTGTATCATTGAGTAATGTAAATATATTTATGTATTTCTGTGAAAAGGATGACTGTTCGATAATGTGGAGATATAATGGGTAGCATTGCAGCGGTGATTCATTATTAGCATCCATAGCACGAAGTTTGAAAAATAAAAAAAATTAATGGAATGAAAATTTTGAAAACTAAAAAGAAATTATTTCATAAAAATAAAAAAATAAAAAAAAACTTCAAAAATTTTTCAATTACTTACTGAGAAAAGTATGAAAAATCTAAGAATAATGAGAGTAAAATTTTTGAAAACGAGTAGAAAGAAGAAGAAGAAGAAGAATTTTATATTTTTCGTATGTATTAATGTTTCTCATGAAAAATTTTCAAAGTTGGTAAACATATTGAAAACTGAAAAAAAAAATCAAAAATTCAAAATTAATTAATTAATATATTAAAATAGTTTGTCGCTCCAAATTGAAAAAATGAATTCTTTAGGAAAAAATCCTGCTAAAAAACTGTTAAAATTTCATTTTTTCAATTTTGAGCGAAAAGCCCGATCGAGGCGTCTAAATTGGAGTAGTTTGTTCATTGTTCGTTCATTTTCGCTACAAAAACATTGGAGATTCGCACTTTTCAATGACATTCTCGTGGATCAGCTTCCGACTGCACTGCAATAATTTATCTTATTTTACCCAAGATAAGCGTGCTCGATTTCCGCACCATTTCGTTGTAATTTCGTCCTTTCTGTCATTAAAGATAACAATAGAGAATGAGAATATTTTAATCAGTACGATAATAATTTTAAGTTCAGAGCATTGAATAGAAAAATACATTCAAATCATAATGAATAGCAAACCTTAATATTGAATCAGATCGATTATATAAATTACTTTAAAATAAATTATTTTCCAATAGATGATAACTTAAAAAACGTAAGTATAGGTATTCGACTCAAATAGGTACGTTCGTTTTTTGTTTCAGACCATTTTAAGCTTGGTTATAACCTAAAGCACTGGGATCAGGGATCTCCCCACCGGCTCGGCCATTGGCACCATATTTCACCATCGCATCCCTGCAGCTTCTTACGGTCACCCAAAAGTACAACAAGGCAGCTAAAAAAAAAACCAGCCAGCAATTCAGACAGGTAATTAAACGTATACCACAATTCATACGCGATTAGTACCGAATATTCGTACGTACCTATGATGAAGAGATAGGCGACTACCATTACAAAAATGACTTCCATATCGAAGTCTCTAGTCCTAAATTTTGCCACTTTCATGATTAATTTTATGTACGTAGCCGGGGAGACGATTAGCAAAATCATGCTGAGCGTGTGAAAAGCCACGTAGTAACCCAGGTAGTATAGTCCCAAGTTGAGATATTTCGGAGCATTCTGAGGAGAAAAAATTCAAAAATCGATAATCGCGCAACGAAAGCCTAATCTAGTAAAGTTAATTACTTGGTATCACCTTTTGAATTCCATGTATTCCGCTTATACTTGATATCAATCCAGCGATGGATGTAATGAAGTAGTAACTCGAACGAAATGAGAGGAAGGTTAAACTATCTGCGAAAAAAAAAAAATCATAATCAGTGATTTGATCATTTCTGTTTTGCACCAGTTTGATAGGTATTCCTACCTTCTGTGTAACCGCGGCGTTGAACGTATTCCCGGTTACTGTATAATAATTCGGACATGAAAACCAAAGTTGAAATTGCTTCATAAACCTATATGGAAACGAGTAGGAAATTTTTATGCTGTAGGCCTAGATGTGTACTGTAGGTATGTACCATATATACGAGCGACTTCTTACCAGAGATATCCACATCAAAATTAACGATCCTTGTCTCAATGTGCAACCGCAACAGCATTCTTTAACTTTGATATTTTGTAACGTATTCATGTTATAAGGATTAATTTAACGAAAAATAATAATATTTTATAAAAACACCACGTAGCTAATACGAGAAGATGAAGGTACGACTGTCGAACAATTAGACTTTTGGTGTTTATTGTACGAGATAGAACTATGCTGTGCAGTCTTGCCGGCGATCACTGTTTTCTGCTTCACTATCATTTTATCATCCGTCGAATATTAGATAACGAAAGAAAACTGACATTAATGAATGCATTAAACGTATCATATTTTTGTTTTTGTGAAAAAATGACCCTTCGTCGGTGCCTGAGGAGGAGGCAATAATCGGCAGCTTCGCAGCCGTGGTGTCTGAGAGGGAAATATTTTTATAACTGTTATTTGAGAAAACTGTACTTGACTGAAATGCTCATAAAAAGCAGACTGCCCTGAAAAATTTTCTGATGAAAAAAAACCTGGATCAATAGAAGAAAAGAAATGTAATTACAAAAAAATTTGAAGATTGAAAAAAAAACAGGTGAAAAATTGAAAATTTAATGAAAAGTGAAGATTAATGAAAGGGTACCCCCGATTAAGATAAGTGAATCGGCCTAAGAGCTACTTTTTCAAACAAACTATCAGATATTATTAAGGACTTCCAAAAAAATTTTAAGGCGCATTTTCCACTTCCCATCCCACCACCCCTCACCCATACCCTCCAAATTGTCGTTTTTTCGTTAAAAGATCCTATTTTGGCATATAATAAACCAAAAATTCTGAAATTAATGTGGTATATGCGAGAAGTGAAGACAAACTTTTGAGAATTTTTTCAAATTTTTTTTGCACTGCTTTCTAGCCAAACACCTACTTAAAAACTTAGAAATCGCTCTAATTTCAAAACTAGAAGACGTACTTTTTTTTTTGCTACAAATGTGAGCCATCGCTTCTCGGCCTTTTGGCTAAGATCAAAATGGTACAAATGTGAGCCTACTTCAATACAACCTATGGTAATTATTTCAGCTTTTTTTGCGATCTGGAACTCGTGAAAAATACACTTTTACTCAGAAAATCTCAAGTTTTGACGGGGTACGAGGGTGAATATTGGTCAAATAAAAATTCGGTTGCCAAATTCTGATTCTACGGACCAAATTACCCCCATATGTAGACACCTTGCACGATAATTTTGGCAAAACTTGAAAAATTCGAGTTTCCCCTACATTTTCAGAAAGAAAGGGTCCAAAAAATCAAAATTTTCAAGTTTTTCTAAAATCATCGTGCAAAGTGTCTAGATGGAGGTAATTTGACCCGCAGAAACCGAATCTGGCATTGGAATTTCCATTCGACCAATATTCACCCCTCTACCCTGTTGAAACTCGAAAATCTTGGGGTAAAAAAAATTCAATTTTAGGAGTTTTACGCAAAGCGATCGTGAAAAAGCTGTATCTACCTGTATAAGGGTAAACTAACTCGCTGAACACGATTTCGTGATTACTGATTAGTATTTTTGGTCGATGATGGTTACTACTAGAAAACAACGATTCAAAGTTTCAATTAAAAATTTTAAAAGAGAAAATTTTGAAAATAAAGTTTTTTCTGTAGATACATCAGATACATGAAAAAATAAAAATTCCGAAGGAAAAATATGAATTTGAAGCGTAATTAATCGAAAAAATGTGAAATGGAACATTCCCAACGGTTTGTTTTGCAAAATATTTCGAAAAAATAAGTGAATGATTGTAAACTTGAAAAAAGAAATAAAAAAAATATGTAAAACACGAAAAATAATCTTGAAAAATCATAAGTTGGAGATGAGAAATATTTCTTTAAAGAATAAAAATTGAAAAATTTTTTGAAAATTTATTAATTATTGAGAAAAGTATGAAAAATCAAAGAGTAATTAACGAGTAAAATTTTTGAAATTGGACAAGAAGAAGAAGTCAACATTGAAAATTGATGAAAAAATTCAAAATTAATTTAAATTCAAAAAAAATCTTGAAAAATCAAAATTGAAAAAAATAAAATTTTGTCAAAAAATGAAAAAAAATCCAGAAAGAAAAATGAGGAGATTTCGCATTGAAAAGTTCCAAAGTATAAAAGTGTAAGTATAAAAAATTTGAAACAAATACAAAAAAAAAAAAAACAATTTAACGAAAAAGAGTGAAAAATTGAAAAGTAAAAGAAGTAGGTTAACATTGAAAAGAAAAAAATGAAAATTGAAGAGAAAATTAATTGATATATTTCGTGAATTTTTTCCAATAATCGTAGAGCCTCGTCTCGGATGAAAGATTTCAAGGTTGGTAGAAAATTGAAATTGAAAAAAAAAGTCTTTAAAAAAAATTATAATAAAATAATTATATTATTTGTTCATTTTTCAAATTTTTCCCAACCATTGATGTTTTGAAAGCTCGATTTTTTGTAAAAAAAAAAAAAAAAAAATCTCGAGCGAGTGAAATGTTACAGCTTACAAATATGACTTTTTTTACACTTTGCTGGAGGAACGCCTATAGTTTTTAGCTCTGTAAAATAGCTTCCGACTGTAATTTATCTAAATTTATACATGATAAGCGTGCTCGATTTCCGCACAATTTCGTCTTTTTCGTCGTTAAAGATAACAATTAATGAATGAAAATATTCTAATCAGTACAATACTTTTAACTTAGGCCTATAGCAATAAAATGAATAGAAAACATAATATATTCCTAAGGTAATGTAATGAATTTACCAATCTTGACATTGAATCAGATCAATTACGTACATATACGTATTAGGTTCTTTAAAGTACAAATTATTCTTCGATAAATCATAACCTGAAAAACTTTTAATCGACACAAATACGTTCGTTTTCTGTTTCAGAGCAGTTCAAGCTGGGTTATAACCTAAAGCACTGGGATCAGGGATCTCTCCATCGGCTCGACCGTTGGCACCATACTTCATCATCGTATCCCTACAGCTTCTGACGGTCACCCAAAAGTACAACAAGGCGGCTAAAAAAAAAACGTCACCAATTCGAACAGGTATTTAGACTACCATAAGAATTGATATTCGATTAGTACCGAATATTCGTAGTACGTACCTATGGCGAAGAGATACCCGACTTCGAATACAAAAATGGTTTCCACATAGAAGTCCTCACTACTGATGCGTACCATTATCATGATTAATTTCGCGTACGCAACCGGGAAAAAGATGAGCAATATCAGGCTCATTGTGCAATAGGCCACGCAGTAACCCAAGTAGTATAATCCCAAGTTGAGATATTTCGGATCATTCTGAGGGTGGCAAAAATTCAAATTGGTAATTACAGAATAAAAGTCTAATTTAGGTAGTAAGTTATACCTGCTCTCTCAACCTGAAATCAGTGAAAATCACTGGGGAAAAAGTCAGAATTGCAGCACAGGGAATCAGTGAAAAAATCACAGAAATTCCGGCGAATTTTCACTGATTTTTCAGTGAATGTTACTAAAAATAACTAAAAAATCAATGAAAAATTAACCGAAATTTCAGTGATTTTTTTTTACTGATTCTCCTGTGCTGCAATTGTGACTATTTTCCAGCGATTTTCGCTGATTCCAGATTGAGAGAGTAGTTAATTACTCGTATGTAGCATCACCTTTTGAATCCCATATATTCCGCCTATACTTAATACGAGTCCAGCGATGGACGTAATGAGATAATAACTCGTACGAAATGTGAGGAAAGTTAAACTATCTGTGAGAAGAAATCATTATCAGTGATTTGATCATTTCTTTTTTCGCATCAGTTCAGATATTCTTACTTTCTGTGTAATGGTAATGAACGTGTATCCGGTTAGTGTACAATAATTCGCACACGAAAAGCAAAATGGAAATCGCTTCATAAACCTATAAAATCGAATAGGAAATATTTTCAGTCGCAAATGTTAGGCCTATGTGTGTGTGCTAGCTATAGTCTATAGGTGCGAGCAAGTAGGTACTTACCAAAGACATCCACAGCAAAATTAACGATCCTTGTCTTAATGTGCAACCGCAACAGCATTCTTTAACTTTGATATTTTGTAACGTATTCATGTTATAAGGATTAATTTGACGAAAAATGAGAGTTTACAAAAACACCGAGTACCTTATTTACGAGAGGGTAGAGTAGAGTAGAGTAGAGTAGAGTAGAGGTACAACTGCCGAACAATCAAACTTGGTGGTTATTGTACGAGATACATATAAAGTATGTTGTGCAGTCTTGCGAGCGATCACTATCTCTGTTTCCTTGTCACTTTATCGTCTGTTAGGGCCGATTTTCAAGGTCCAGTTGAAATTTAACTGAGGAGTTGAATGACACTGACGCGCTTAACCGCCAATCAGAATCGAGAGTCAGATAACGAAAGAAAGTCGACATCATTGAATCAATTAGAAATTTGTAAGAAAAATTATATTCGCTTCATTCGATATTCGTTCCAGTCGTAGATTTTGAATGTCTGTGGTTAAAAAATTTCAAAACAGAATTAAGAATTTGATGGAAAGTCAAGAAAAATGAAAATTACGTTAATACATATTAAAAAAATCACACTAAAAACTACACGGAAATGATTGAAGATGATGAATGGGAATTTGAAATAAAGTAATTTTTTGGAAAAATGAAAATTGAAAAAAAATTATCCAATTTATTTCATCAATCTTTTTATTACCTGCACATTTTTTATTATTTATAGCTTCTCATGCCCAAGAAAATTCCAAAGTACATAATTATAGAAATTTTAAAAGAACCCAAAAAATTAAAATAGAAAAAAAAATGTTTGAAAAATGCTTACAAGGGAAGCTTTCGAACTGACCATAAAATTTTGCGACCAAACCAAGATAAATCGATAGAGGAGGTAAAAGTAACCCCAGAACCAAAATTTCAGGTGCTAAGCTGCACCCGCTGATTTTTGGCGAATTTTTGAAAATCGAATTTTGGGCATACCAGCTAAAAATAAGAAAATTTCACG
>FIZT01026126.1:0-13549 GCA_900065295.1 Paracoccus marginatus | reverse complement strand
CACTGAAAAAAAAGAAAAATAAATTTTATTAAAAAATATAATAACGAAACTCCATTCAACAGAATTGACAAAATTTAATACAAAAATTAATAAAACTTATTGCGATAATTGGCAACATTTATTATTGCATGATAAATTTTGCCAATTTGTTGAATGGAGTTTTGTTATTATATTTTTAAATAAAATTTACTAATTTTTTGCAACATTTTTTATTTTTATTTTTTTGAGTGTATATTTTTTTTATAAAATATTTACTGTTTGCTAACATTTATGATTATTTATGCAGTGACGATAGACGCTAGTGTAGGAAACTCCGAGTCGAAATCACAAAAGGAATCGTCATGTGCGAATTCTACTTCAATGAGAATGAAGTACTTTACCCACTTACCTACATTATTCATATACCTACAGGACATAAGTAGATTGATTTTACAGTTTAATTTAAATCACAATAGTAATCATATTTTAAAATCGTTGTTGAAACAGCTTAGTTCCCTAGTAAAATCAAATTGAGCATGTAAATTCATTTTCATTCATTTTTGTAATGCAATTGGGTGCTCTGGATATGGTGGTTTATGGGTTGTACGTACATAGACTTACATATGAGTTTTGTTTTACTTGTTCACTTTTTTTTTTTCATCTGAAAACTATTCAAAAAAGTTTTTTCTGTTGGATTAATGAGTAACTTTTTTAAAAATATTTGCTGAGAATTTTTTTGAAATTGTTTCAAAAAATTGATTTAAAAAATGAGTCGCTCAATTTGAACAATTTCTCAAAAAAATAAATTTTTGGAATTTTTTAAAAAGTAAGTTCACGCTGAAAATATTTTGATCAATATATTTACATGTATTTTTTTTTTTTTTTTTGAAAAATTGAATACATATCTATTAAAATTTTTTTGAAAGTACATAAAATTAGAAATTTGATTTAAAAAATAATTTCAATTTTTTTTTATTAAATTTTGAATTTAAAAATTTCCTCTTTTTTTTTGAAAAAGTTTGGAAAGCTGATTGAAAAAATTTCAAAAATTCTTCTAAAAGATTCTTTTTAGAAATTAAAACAAAAGAAAAATGCTGAAGGTAGGTTCGAAAAGTTGTAAAACTCAAAATATTAAATATTGAATTGGAGAGCGCCGTCTTTCCTTATGCCTCCTTTTGGTTGAGCATAGACATCATAACTTTGCTAATAAGTTGCACAAGTTGAATTCACCTATCCCTATACCTGTATGAATCACACGTTGAAAAAATATTCCCGTAATTACTAAATTCGTTAATGGCAATTTCGATAGCCGAGTATGGCTCTAAAGTAAAGACGAAACGCATCTCAAGCACCTGCTACATCCACTTTCATTTCGATGCATAAGTAAAATTTCCACATTATGAATGAATATTGCAGTTCCACGTTCGATGAGTGTAATTCAAATCGACTATTACGAAATAGCGTTAATAAATCTCTAACCAGTCCAATCGTTGGAAAAGGTATCGTATTCGAGCCATAATCAAGGTTAGAAAATAATACTCAAAATGGGTATTACGTATGTACTTTTAATTACGAGTACATTTCCGCGCATGACCTTGTCGATTATGCGGCTAGCTCATCTCGAATGGAATAGAAAAAGGTTACCATTCGTCGTACTTTCTCTGGTAAAGTTCAATAATCTATTTGACCTGGGAAATGCCCATTTGTTCGGATTACGAAACCAATTTCCATATTGGACATCCACCTATGGTTAAGTACTCGTATTTGCATAAGTTAGTGGACACGTTAATACGAAGAAGACTCGACCTGTATACGGAAAAATGTAACCAAAAATGACTCCAATTAAGTAGTCAAAAATGGGGCATAAGGTACTCTGCTCTCGAGACCGTGTGACTCTGCCACGTTCAAAAGTATAAATTTAATGTTGCAAAAATTTTTGTCAACCGAGTTGCGAGTTCTCAACGTTTATTCTGTAATGAAAGCATTCGAGTGGTACGAACCAATAATACGGGCAATTCGAGCCACTCTGAGATGATATTTTTAATCGAGCATTTTGGCATTACGATCTTTTGAACAGGCCGTTTGAAGTTATACTTCGGTACGGTGGGGTCGCGCAAACAATGTTTCACTTTCACTGCACAGTTATTAACGAAAGTATACCTAGGTGTATTTTTTTAAAACGGTGCTTCGATCGCATTCTTACCGACGATAAAAAGCACGAAAACGCATGCGGGATGCGGTCGTAAGTGTTGAGTAACATCGCACACTGCGTTTTTAGAAGAAGCCGGTTGTGCAGCCACCATTTTTTTCTCCAAGCCCACGTACGTAGGTTAAAAATTGAAATACCGATGGTACAATGCCATTAGAACGGTAAATTTTGTTATTTCACAAAAATATAATACGTCGTTTAACGAGTTTTGTCTGGAGTAGTCGAACACAATAGCTCGGTCGATTGTAATTTTCACCTTGCGACTTCATTAGCATGAAAGTAAACCGAACATACGGAATTTCTGATTTATTCTATAAGTATTATGCGACTTTACCGAATACTTGCTCGAGTTTAATGTCTATATGGTTGAAGTCTAAGGTTTTTTTGTTGTGTATAGGTATTCATATTTCCCCTACAAAGTACAATGTGTTCGGATGACAGAGCCGGATCACTTTAGTGGCAGGTTCTTTCGTATGCGATTGTTTGCTAGTACGCCTTTTCACAATATTTCCATTATCTCGATTATGCAACTTTTACTTGAGTACATTTCGTTTTTAAATGTCGCTATAATTTCAGTATTGAAAAAAATAAACGACGGTTTGACAAATTAGGATGATCTCATTAGGCCTCTGAGTGAATTTAAAGACTGGTCTTGAGACAAATTGAAAGTATAGTGGACTGGACAAGCATCGAGATTGATAAATCAGCCATGTCGGTTGCGCACTCGCCTAATTTCTCGAAAGTTCTTTGATGAGAGCGCACCACTTGTTGATTTGAAAAAATGCTTGAAGTTTTGAGTGCGTGAATTATCGAAGTTTACTATAAAGTTTATTTTTTTCTGCTTAGAAAAATTTAAGAACATGAAAGTATCTATCTATCGATCGTAATTTCAACTTGAATTTGAAACAATGTCTGTCGACAAAAAAAGTATAGGCTCACGTTTTGATAAAATCAAATAAACCTAAATAAATCCGGGTTGAAACGAAAATGGTGGAAATGAAAGAAGCCAACGAACAGAAAGAGGAAGTCTAATTGTTAAAAATAATACGTGCTTTTGAAGATTTTAATGGAAACACAGATATAAAACGTAATTCACTCGGCCAATAAATTTTACATTTAGCTAGTTTTCTTTTGACAGAAGGTTGGGAGTTCGAAAATAAATAAAAATTGTCACTTGTGATGTTTACTCGGCACTATTGTCCTTTTATTAATAAAAGCTGGCGGTACAAGGGAATTGTCTATGGTCAAAGGTTTCTTAATATTTCACTTTTTATCTTCGCAATAAAAATAAATTGAAAATAAAAATAAAAACAAACTTTTATTAATGTTAAAAGAAAGAGAGGAAATAAGGTACAGAGAAATGTACATACAAAAAAAAAAAATGGGGAGAGAAGAAAGAAGAAAACACATTCAAGATAAGATTTCGCTACGACAGTTAATCTTCTTAATATTAATTTACAACATAAAACCTACACAATTATCGTACCTAATTTGAGTTTTTAATGTAAAATTAAATGCCAACGAGAAATATTTACAAGTCTTTTTTTCACGGTACCTTAAACAGTAGGTACGTTAATGAAGGCGTCGTCGCTATAATTTGAGGAACAATTTACAAGAGGGCTTGATGAATTTGACACGATGAGCAGTGATACAATTTACATTTCGAATATATACGCCCTCGTAAAGACGGTAGGTACCTAATTATACACAACCTCTCGCTAGGTACATTTTCCTCTACGAGTATTTATATGAAAAAACATACATAATAATCGCAAAATGGCAACCAAAGATAACGTCGTTTTTTTCAAGTCTATAAACGGGCGAGTATTTCTTAGTAAGCTCCGCTCGAACTTGGAGCGCCGTAGCTGGAGGATGGTCCGCTGGAGCTTGGGGCGCCGTAAGAAGAAGAAATGCCACCGCTACCGCCGTGCGAGCCAAGATCACCTCCCAATCCGGAGGACGAGTGAGAACCTCCGAATCCGCCGTCGAGGGAACCGGCATTGAAACCAGAGTCGCCGTAGCCTCCGGCGCCTTTTTGGGTCTTGTAACGGATGAAGTAAACTTCGGGTTTGGATGGAGTGGTTGGTGCTGGAGTCGGGATGGTGATTTGTGGTGCGTCTTCGGGTCTTTTAACCAAAACGTAGATGAGGGTTTTCTCGGAGTCTTGTTGGATTTGTGGGATAACTGGGGCGGTCGGGGTTGGTGGAGTTGGGGCCTTGATGAAGACGATTTTGTAGTGTTTCTGTGGTGGTGCTGGTGGAGCGTAGTGTTGAGTTGGTTGGTAGGTTTCCGGTTCTGGGGGTGGGACATGGACGTAGATGTGCTTTTGGACTACCGGGGCTTGGGAAGCGTATCCGCCCGAGGAGTATCCGCCGCCGCCGCCGCCGGAGTAAAGTCCGCCGCTAGAACCGCCCGAGAAGCTGCTGGCCGAGAAACCACCGCTGGAGTAGCCTCCGCTGGAGTGGCCTCCGCTAGAGTAGCCTCCGCTCGAGTGACCTCCGAAACCGGCGGCTAGTTCGCTGCCTAGACTAGAGCCGACGTAGCTTCCACCGTGAGAAGAGCCGCCGCTAGAGTAGCCGCCGCCACCGCTGCCGTATCCGCCGCTGCTGCCGGAAAAACCGCCGCTCGAGTAGCCACCGCTACCGTGTCCACCTAAGGACGGGGCGCCATAGCTGGAGGATGGAGAGAACGAGGAGTAGCCCGCGTCGGCGGCTACGCTACTCACTATAGCGAGGGCTGATATCAACTGTAAGAAGAATAACGTGTGGTTATAGCGAGTCTATATAGCATAGCTGAGAAAGTATACGCGATATAAGTGTTATCTAAAGCGGTAGGTATGCCAAATTTTGTCGTGTGATGCTCGTGAACTGCGACGAGTTGTCGTGTATATCAGATGACACTTGATACTTTTTCACTACTTTCAAACTCATCCCAGCAATTATAGAGATATTAAAAATTATGTCCGAGACACGTAGGTAGGTATAGGGCCACGATCATGCTTATACGGTTTATTTTCGTGTTCACGTAATTAAAATATCAAAACCGATTTTCCATCTGCACTTGTGTGATTATCAAAGAGCATTATTTTCATTCATAGCGTAACTGATACGCATCCTAAATAAATGCTTGCGTAACCTATGAGCTTTGCTTTACCTACACAGTACGTACACACGTCGTATTCGAGGTAAGAATCTTTTTTTCTCATGAATACCGATGCAGGAAATATAACAACTTATTTTGTGCCATTAAACGTGGGAGAAATTCGTAAAATATTATTTTTCCTAAACTAATGAGCTCAAACTGTACAGCTACATGTTTCTTATCAAATAGGAAAGAAAGACGTGAGACTGTTGTTTTATTACCATACATCGAGAAAGACAACGAGAGTAGGAAATTGACAAGAGAGTAATAATTTCATTGTTGAATATATCGACACATTTTGAAGGAAGTGTGGTAATATCGAGAAAATAAAAAATCTTATTGTTTTTTTTTTTGTTTGTGTGTTACGGTTATGAATCTGATTGTTACAAGTTTCTGTGCTGGAGTCAGCTGGAGTAATAAAATAATTTTATCAGATTTCGACTCGAATAGAAATAATATTGGGTAAGTGTAGTTTTTAAAAAATAATTCCGATTTCTCAGCGTTAAATTGAAAGTTGCCCAAGAATCGAGTCGATGATTACGTTTTGGAAACATTTTTCAAACTGCTATTAATCATTTCCTCGCCCTCGAGTTCATATTAAGTAAATTTGAATTCACCTATTACTGATTTTTATGCTTCAATTTTCGCGAATAATATAGAGAAATTATTTTGTCGAGTGGGGAGAAAGACACCGGATCTCTTATGGTTTTTCGAGAGCAAAAGCCAAAAGTGATGCAACATTATTATGCAATCTTCAATTTTCACATTTCTCTTAAAAGTTGCAAAAAGTGCATCATCTTTGAAAATCATAGTTTTTGTAATTTTCCAGAATTTTTTCTTCAGTTTTGGTAAATCTTGCTCCTTCTACCTTCATAAAGTTTCAAATTCACTACTGGAGATGTCTAAACCAGTTTCGTTAAATTTTGAATAGTTTTTTTTCAATTGAAGATTTATTCAGAATTTTTCAAAAGCCACGTACCTATTCGAATTTTTGCATTTTTTCGAAATCTTATCTTTATTTGATTCAAAAAATTGTCGAGTACAAATTACGAAAAATTTGAAGAAAAAGTCTTCATATATATATATATTTTTTTTAGCTCATAAAATGTACGAATAAAATCTACTTTTTACTTCTTTATTTTTAGGAGTCGTGAAAAATTAGGATAAGCATCTTTGGGGGAGAAAAGTTGAAAATTACAATCATTAGTTTATTTTGCATCACACTTAACCATTTCATAAAATTTTACAAAATAAGAAAAAAAACTGCAAAAATTTGGTAACTGAGAAATTGAAAGTAGCATTTTTTGGAAAAATTTCCATCCACTATTAAAAAAAGTTGAGTAGATTATTCGAGAGAATAGAAAATGAAATGATGTCAACCATGTAAAAACAAGCGAAAAGTTGAAAGAAACAAAAAACTAAAATTAAATCACTCGAACTTGAGTACAAACTAAAATTGAAAAAATCCACGCATCGGTAAACTTGGCGAGAAAAAATTCAAAACACTGCGCAAAACGATAAAAATAATCGTATATCCTCGGTACACACGTTAAATTCAACGTAAAAAAATTTATTTTTTTTTTTCCAAAATCCGCAATTACACGAACAATCAAACGAACTGAAAAAAATTATTTAAATAAAAGAAATCACACAAATTCACTCACCGAAAATGCAACCATTTTGCTTTAAAAAAATTTAACAAAAAATAAAACTGAACACAAACACGTGATATGTAGAATTAAAACTTAAGAATTAATATTACGTGTGTGCACTGAGTAAACAAGACTAATTTACTCGAGTAAAACTTTCAGTTTTAAATAATGTCTGGTTCCCTCTTTTTTTGCATTACGCCTGGACAGGTTGCAATGAGGGGGCACATTCACTGTTACTGCACAAGGTACCCCAATGACCTGTTATTGCTCTGAAAGGTCCTCCTCGTCTCGCCAGTGAAAGGTTCCGTTTACATGTAGCAAATAATTCACAGCTGTGTATTCGGTTTTACGTATAATTTATGCGTAAAACTGATTTTACGAAATATGCGGAAAATGTTATTCGATCGCGTTATAATTAAATTTTTTCAAGAGAGGATGGGTCTCCGAATATGCTTCTTTTGTAGTGTGATTTTTTTTCGGTGTTTGTTTTAATTCGTATATGTACGTATGTATGTGTATTTGATTCATCTCGCGATTGCGTGTCAAGGTATAATAGAATGTTGCGAACGTGAAAACGTACCAGTAAAAAAATTCACTGGTGAACTTGATTCGGAGCACTTCAGCGGATATTCTTATGTAATATGAAAAATGGTCCGAAATTCGTACATCGCGTCGTATGTACATTGTATATACGTAGACGTATCTACGAATGTGCGATAAAAAATTACGTATTTTTTCCTTTAGATACATTTTGCCTTTTCATCACTTCGTATTGATTTATGCATCGTTGTTGCATAAATATTGAAAAATTATACATATTAAGCATGGATAGTGTTTCGAAGAAAAATTACTATTTGGATTTACCTTGATACAAAGTTGAAATATGACCATTTACCTAATGTAACCGGTTCATCGGTGTTAGAAAAGGTGCAAAATTTGTCAAGTATGGTAGGTGTAGCCTAATTCAATAAGGGCCACGCGCTCTATTTTTTCTATACGCTAATTCAATAGAAGAAATATTCATGATGGAATATTAAGAGTTGACGATTTTAATGAGTAAAGAAATGAAATGCCAAGTTGAAAAATGAATTTATTTTATTTTTTTTCTAAGGAGTTGAAACTGATCACTGATACCTTATAGAAAGAAGTTCTTGAGGATTATGGGGTTTTTTGAAATTTTTTTGGAACGTCAGAAATTGACAAATTTTCTACTGTTTGATCTTTTGAAAAATTTTTCAATTTATTTTTTTTAAATTAATTTTTTTAAGCAATCAAAACATTGAACAAACTTGTTTTTTCCCCTATTATTGTAGTCTGTACAATTTAACGTGATCCCTGACCTTGTTTGTAGACAAATGCAAGTTAGCCAATGGGAATGCTGGAAATGACTGCTGTGTTGCCAAAAATGTTTTTGATTTATAAACATTCAGGCAAAAATGATAGAATTATGCGTCTCATTCGGCAACATTGCAATTTTTTCAGGGATCACGTTAAATTGTACAGACTAGGTAGGATGGAATTTTTTTTTCAATTTCGTTGGCCGAAATGAAAATGAACTGTGATTCTAAACGTTCAAATAAAAATTTTTTTAAAAATATAAAAAATACAAAAATTTTTAAAAGAGCCTCCTGGGATACAATAGTAAAATCAATCCTGGCTCCAATTTCAAAAAAACTCTCCTAAAAGATTGGTTTTGATAATAATTATGAAATTTGTAATTTCAGATTTTTTTGCGTTGTTCTCTACATTCCCAACCTGAGCATCAAAATTGCATAAGCTCCAAATTCATTATTTTTCATGTCCGGAAGGGGTGATCCAAAATTGTTGAAATTCACTCATGAAATAATCATTAAACAGAAGTTTACGTGGGATTTATTGGATAATTTTTATCTTATATTGTCAAAGGTTTTGGAAAGGTTGAATGTTGAAAAAAGTTCGTAGAAACAAAAATTGACAAATTCAAGGCTTGAATTTTTTCAAAAAAATTATTCATGCTCTTAAATACATCTTTTTTCAGAGCTCAAAAGTGAGTTAGTACGTGATTTTTAAAAATTTAAACGTACTGAAAATACTTTATGGGGGGGGGGGATTTCATCGTCTTACTCATTGAGGTTTTTTTTCAATTTTTCTTTATATTCATCAATTTTTCATTATTCTAAAAAATTTCAATTTTATTAATTTTTTCATTCTTCAATTTTTTTTAGATTTAGCAATTTTTATTTTTAATTTAAAAATTTTTTATGTAGAAGTTTTAACCCCACTCCTCCTAACTTGATATGAAGCATCACCCCAAATTCATTTTCTTCTTCCTTTTCAAAAAATTTTTTTTCCTAATTTTAAGGGATAAGAAGTCGATTAAGTAGTTAAGAATTTCAAAATTTCTCGAAACGAGGTTGATTTTTTTGTGCAAAATTTAATCTAATATTACGAAACGGTTGCCGTATACTCATTAAAATTTAATACTAGGTTAGGCACGTTTTAAACACCCACTGTTGCTTGACATTGGCTAATGAAAAGTTGGATGGTTTCATAATTTTGCCGCATACTTTGGAATGTTGAAGTTGAAGGTGCAAATCAAAAGCCGAAATATCGAAGGTGTGACTAGCAATTTTTTTCATAGGTACCTCTTATAAAATAATCGAGCACGTTGTGCAAATTCCAAAAGAAAAAAAAAATTTTGTAAATATATGCGCGTGCATAAAATAGGTATTGAAAGAATTAACATATATTTGGCTTTTTTATGGTGAAATTTCTCTCCGATAAGCGATTTTGCACGCAACGTTGGCTTTTCGTTCAGGTATACCCGGGCTGGTAAAAAATATTCGTACGTAGGTCGACATAGCCATCCATATAAGGAACAAAATCACTAATGGAAATATACTGATTTTTCTCATTTAAATTTATTATTCGCTTTAATGATTCTAAGAAAGTCTTTCAACGGTACGACGATGTTCACTTTTCGTAAGCGTACCATAAGTTTCGGTACTGTACCAGAATGCGAGCGAGAAAGAAAAAGGACCGTATGAATTATGAATTCGTGGTCAGTTGAAGATCATTAGATAAATGGTATTTAACGTCGAAAAAAAATCAAGCCAACTTAATCGTCTAATATTTCAGGTGTCCAGAACGGAAAAGATTTTTAAACGTATAACTACCTTGTAATTACATGGCGCGGGTACATAGAATGAAACAGGCGGCGTTACTTTAACACGTTAATTGTCGACTAAAAATTGATCTCATTAACCTTTAGGTATTCGCTGAATGTACGTACACATTTCGTAATCGACAACGACAGTCGACAACGCCGGCGTGTATGTAGGTACATGGCGAATATCCGCAACCGTTCGATAAATTATATCGTCAATTTGTCGGCTCTATGGGCTGATTGGTAGGTAAAGAGACCTAATGGTATGCCGGTCTGTTATCAGATGCGGAAACGTAACGAGTCAATTGTAAATTGTGTTTGTATTTACGGATGTACTAAGAAGAAGAATAACGCGATGTTACCTAGCGAGAGTGTACCTGCGTTTAATTGATGCGAGCTCGCGTGCTCGATGGGTTGTCTAAGGGTGCTATTTATAGGAGCTGATGTAGGAATATAGGGGTTGTCTATGGACCGATACGATAGTCTTGGAGGCGTTTTGAATTTCATTTCAGCGACAGTCCTTTCTCTTCTCGTTCGGTAAAAGGTTTTCTGCGGCGAAAATCTCGCTACAATAGATTGATGTTTCCTTCCTAATGCTAAAAATTTGCCCGCAGGCGTTTCCAAGTTGGAATTTTCTTTTAAAAAGGTTCGCCAAGGAGGTAATTGATATAATTGGATCGTTCTTACGAAATACCTGGCTATACCTAATCGTGCCGAACGTATTTCATTTCAGCCATCACGATCGATCCAGATGTCCCTTCGATGAAAGGAAGCTCCCGGCTGTTAATTTACATACTCCGATTTGTTATTCAGCGTTTCAAATTTCTCTGCTGGCTCGTCTAAAATTCAGCTAACGTTGTTTACACTTCCAGCTAGAGAACTTTGAGATATTTTTGAATGATTATTAAGAGGTGTCCACTATTTCGTAAAATAACTTCCTCGTAATTAGGCGTTATTATTATGACGTATTCAAGTTTTATAAGGTTAATAACTCCTTCAATATGCGAGATAGGCAAAAATTGTGCATGACTGAATTTATTTGGCGTATAAAATACTATGAAAAAGGTTCAGTAAATTTTTTGCCTATCTCGCATATTGAAGGAGCTACAGCGTTTGAAAGTTTTATGAGGCGAATATCTCCTTCAATATGCCAGGTACGAAAATTTATACATAACTTAGTTTAATTATTGCGCAAAATTCTGCAAAAAAGTTCATGTATAATTTTTGCCTATCTCGCATATTGAAGGAGCCACAATGATTTGAAATTCTCAAGTATCGAATTCGTCGACTAATTCGACTTGGATGAAGTGTAACCCGTCTAATGAGCTCTTTAGTCACATCTTTGACCTGGTCGACGTGCAATTAAAAGCTATCCCGGCGCGTAGCAAACACCCCAAGCACGTTTGACTTTTCGGTTAAACGAGGAAACATTTGAGAATTTTTCCAATCCGAGCGCCGATTAACATCAAAAATTGACCACGAAAATATACTTTCGTTACACTGGTTACTTTCTAAAACTCGTATTAATTACTCGCGTATATACGCGTACACGGTCGTTACAAAACAGAACGGATCTTCGTTACAACATCGCTTCGAAAAAGCCCGCGGCCAAAGATTCGGTTAACCAATTATTGGTAACTCGAAATACACGTCAAGTCTATTTAGTAGGTAAAACAATTTTTGCGAGTTACGACAATTAAACGATAAGTCAGGAAGCGGTTATGGCAGGCCTGCAGGTACATTGAAAAATACTCAACTTCCAGGAATCATCGCTTCACCCGTAGAAAGGTGTTACTCGCGCCTATTTAGATGCGTATGAAGCGTCCATCGAGCGACTACGTACGTACGGAGTAGTCGAGTACTGTATAATGTTTACGTGTCGATGTTACGCGTATAAATGGAATTTTTAACTCAACTTTCGATAGGATTGTAAATTGTTTTATTGATGTATTACTCTTCTTCGAAACTGGTCCTTATAGGTGCGCGTATGTAACATCTTTCTGTGGCATAAGCGTATCTGTGCTTACTATTGACTTCCACATCAATGATAGAGGAGCGTACCTCGCCATGAAATTATACAAAGTTTTACCGCGGTTTCATTTCGTCTTTTCATACTGTACGGTGTACGCAGGCATGCCTACTTTTTCCTCGTATCATTCATCATTCGTTTTATTGCCGCGTGTATAAGTAGAAATACCTGTGTGATAAACGGATTAGCCTTTTTATCATATTAAATGATGAACTTGAGGTGCGAACTGCAAAATGCTGTCATTGTTGATCTTACGTAATACCTATGGTAGTAGGTACATCGCGATGTGAAACTGACCATGTTAACATAATGCTATTAATAAGGTACAGCCGTCCTAAGACATAAATTATACGTCATGAAGTAATATCTTTTTATCAGTGCTTTCGAAGCAAGCATTTTTGCCATTTGTATATTTGTTAAATAATTGCCATGTACTTATATAGGGCTCGTCATTCTGCTGAATTTTTAGAATGATTTATAACTTAATCAATTTTCACGAGCTGAAAATACTTACTTATTGTACGTATACCATTCGACTGCGGTGATTGGAAATCGGGATTTTAAAATTATAAAATACGAGTTAGTTTGTGATGTAACGCTGCTGGTCCAAAGTAGTAGATAACCGAATATATGTACTAATTTGTAATTTTAGGTAGATACGTTTATTAGAATTGCATTTCTTTGCAAAATAAATTAATACTCGTGACTTATCGCGTGATCTCTATAGGATACACGTTCACGTTTCAATTCGCCTAGAGGAGAAGTATCCCGAGGGGTGTTGAGAAATTATGAAAGAGTTCCGGAAATTTGCATTTTTTTGTGCTAATTGCTGAAAATAGGTAGGTATGTGTGCTTACGATTCAAAATTACGATGTGATCTGTGAATTTATAAAGTTAGTCAGATCGAGAATGGGTAACTGGTTCGTATTTTTCGGGAAGAGTCGTTTGTGAGAATAAATTACATTTGCGATTATAGCAGCTAATAGATGATGTACCAGCGCGATTTTGTAATTTTGTGGTCAACGTTTGACGATTTTGAAATTTTTTTACAATTTTGAACGATATGGCAATTTTAGAAAATTATACAATTCTGTAAACTTTAACGATTTTTAAAAATTTTACAAATTGTTGACAATATTGACGTTGTTGCTAAATTGTTAATATAAAAGAATTTCAAAATATCGAAAAAATCAGCAGTTTTGACATTTTTGAAAATTTTAAAAATATCGGCAGTTTTGAAAAATTTGTCGTTTATGAAAAAGGCTCTGGTATGGTATTAAGGGGGTCAATTAGCCTCTGGTGGAACTTTGGCAAAATTTTTATGCCATTCGACTTGGTTTGATAAAAGATGATTTTAGAGCGCACGAACGAATTTTTATCCCACCCCCTTGGGG
>FIZT01026104.1:0-13306 GCA_900065295.1 Paracoccus marginatus | reverse complement strand
TTTTTTTTTTTTTTAATGATACGGCGACCACCGAGATCTACACTCTTTCCCTACACGACGCTCTTCCGATCTGTCTTTCTGTTGATTACTCTGAACTTCACATACATGCAGAATTGCAGATGTACCTACCCATATCGTCTATTTTTTAATTTTTAATATTTTTTGGTTTGATAAGTACAATATTTTTTAGCTTTGATTTAATTTTTTTAATTTTCGATGTTTTTTTAATACCAAGTTATTTTTATTTTTTATTTTAAAATTTTTTGTTCTACTTTTTATTTACATTGACACATTGTTTGAATATTGTCATTACTCACATTTTTCAATTTCACTTTCTTTGATTTTCCTCGAATTTTTACTTGATCAGTTTTTATTCATTTTTCCCCACCTTTTCCATTTCTTGGTTTTTTTAATTTTTCGATTTTCATCCTTTTAATTTTTTTTCCAAAAATAAAAAATTGGCCTACCTCTTTCTCTCTCTAAAAATGTATGCTTTATCGCCATATTTTTTCAATCAGTAATTTTTTTTCATTTCATTTTTTTTTCGAACTTCAATTCCAACTACTTTTTTTCCAACTTTCACGCTTGGAAAATTTTTGTAAGTACTCGCAGTTTTTAAAATTCTCAAATTTCAATCTCCATCTATTTTTCCAAACTTTTATTCATTTTGAAATATTTCCTGATTTTTATTTTCTCATTTAAATACATGCATCTATTTATCGTTTTGTTATTTTTTTTTCAGTTTTACATCTTACTTGAAATTTAAAAAAAAAAATTTCTTTTTATTTCTTTAAAAATTAATTTTTCTTTCTTTTATACTCACTTACTAATATTATTTCTTGATTTTTTAATGTTTCGAAACTTTCTTCGAAACTTTCAAGCCATAAGTACTTCGTTTTACAAATGTCTTTGAATTCAATTTTTCACTTCTCCTTGATTTCAATTTTTTTCATTTTCTACCTCCCTCCGAAAATTTCTGCTTTTTCAATATTTTAATATCTAAAACTTTTATTTCATTTCTCGTTTTGATTCTTCTTTTGAATGCTAAAAATATTTTGTCCCTTTTATTTCTTTCAAAATTAGAAATAAATAAATAAATAAATAAATAAATAAATAAATAATGTTTACCCAATTTTTCCACACAATTATGCATATCATTTTTCATGTGCAGTTTTCTCAATTTATTGTTTTTTTTTCAACTTAAATTTCTTTAAATTTACTTGGATACCGGTTAGGTACTTCTTTTTCATTTTTTGTTTTCAATCGTGTCCAACTTTCCCAAATTTTAAATTAGCTATGCAATTTAAAAAAAATTAATTCTTGTTTCTCCAATTTCTTTAGATTTTCAGTTTTTTCATAGGTACGTCGCGTCGTATTGTAATTCTTCATTTTTTTTAATTCAAATTTTTGTTTTTTGAATTCTGAGTTTTAAATTCTTAAAACTTTTTTACGCTTGAAAATTATCTTTTTTTTCGATTAAGAAATTGCCATTCTTTCGATTGAAAAATTGTGTTTTTTTTTTGCCAAAAAATTGCCAAACGTTTCCTTTTTTCCCCATACCCTTGAATCAACTTAAATTATCAATTTTAAATTTTTGTTGTCGGTTTCATATATTTTTCAAGTTTTTACTTTTCATAAAATTTCTATTTTGCTTTCTATTTGTTCTCATTATTTTTTAATTTTTCAGAGTAAATTTTCGTTTTTTTTTTTCATTTCTTAAATTTTGCCATGTTTCACTTTTCTTGATTGTTACATGTTTGTCACCTTCAGATACCAATGTGCTTTTTATTAGAAATAAGTTTGATCCTCCTTTGGAAAATTGAGTACCTACCTTCTTCCATTGTTTTCAAATCCCAGTTTTTTCTAAATTTTAATTTTTTTTTTTTTTTTTTGATAAATATTTCTCAGTTGTTATTTAATATAATTTTGTCCCAATTATCATTTCGTTTTCACTAGGTATATGCATCTTTGGAAATCATCCTTGAAAAAAATTAAAATATGTGCATGTTCCTATTCGAAACGACACTGCCAACCGATCGCAAAATTTTTTCACCATTCATAATTATGTGTAGGTGTCCTAAGATCATGCTGATTTGAAAAAAGGAGTATTGCGTACCACTGGTTGTATTTTAATCTGTAGATGTCATCTTCAAAATGTAAGGCAAATGCATAGGTAAATAGGAGTCACGAAAGCGAGGAAGCACACGTTTATAGTCACGCATTGGTTACAATAATACATACTTTCTTATCTACTAGGTGCTTTAGGTACTAGTGTATCATGAGCACTTGTATTGAAACCAGCAAGTAAAGTGTATTCAAGCCAGACCCATACCTACGTACCTATATTTCGAGACAATGAATTTAAATCTCAGATTTTATATTCTGTTTAAAAAAGCTTCATCTACCTAATGTCTGCGGTCTATTTAGTGAAAACTCCGCATATCTAATTAAAACTCGAAAAATAACGTGGTGGTTCGTATTCTATATTATTAGTAGTAGGTACCTACGTATAAATTCTTTTTTCTTGCCTTTTTCATCGTAGAGTACCTCTATGAGTAAGTTTATTAAGGCAGTTCTCATTTGGTGAACAGAAGTAGACACCTGAAAATAATTATCACTCATCCCTATATACATACATAAAATACTCGCAGTTAACCAGGTAAAACTCCGTAATGATTGACATTCGCATTGTATTATTTTCTCCGTGCTGTACGGGCGGTTCAACGCAGTAGGGAAATGTTAGGTACCTACAGCGATTGCTATATAGGCCTACATAAATTTATTATTTTAACGAAGAGCACGAGCTGGTTTTTTTCGTGTACTCAAAAGCAGCGCATTGTCGGTAAGTAGGGGGACGATTGCGTAAAAAATATAAGGTCCATTTATTATAATATACATACAAATTATCATATTCTTTTGATGAATAAATGAACGTAATTTAGCTGTGTATGGAAATCGTACTTGTAATCTGGCATATTTCTTGGCGATTGATTTTTTTTTTTTTCTAATTTATTGTATGACGGAAATAATTCGAGTATTGAAATAAGTAGGCATGCATTTACTGCTGTGAGTGCTGAGCGTCCAACGTCCAATGTCCAATGTCGTGACAACCTCTCGAAAAAATATCATTTCGATGGTTAACGAATTGACGAAATTGAAAATTCGTACCGATAGCGAGCTCGTTCAATTCATCAGAAAGATACCGATCAACGAAACGACTTAAATTGCTTATTCGATCGTTACGAAAAAAATTCATGCTTTCGAGATTCATTCTAGAAGTGGGCGAGGTGACTTTATTCGAAGTTGATAAAATTGCATATTCGTTAAAACGAAGGCCACAACTTGCCACCAATTATGCATCAGATCTATAGGTAAGGTATGCGAGTTTGCCAGAAAATAACGATAGAATATCAACGAAACGTGTTGAAGGGGCTGTTGTTGCAATACTTGCGCATTGTATTTTCAAGGCTTTACAAAATAAATTTATGGAAAAAGAAATGGAGCAGTTGAAGTAATACTGTTTTTTAATTAAAAAATAACTTGACAAAAGGTGTCCGTCCGAGTGCGAATAAGATAAACATGTTTTAAATTAAAGTAATTTCTAAACCAGTCAACATGATTGATTGTATGGTGCGATGGTTGAACCAAAGTTCATTATCATAGAGCACGAATGTAGGTACACATTGTTAGCTTCGCCGTACCTCGATCGTGGATTTTCGCAATTCGTAAACGTAAATGTGGATAGCATATACCGTACAGGTACAGGTAGGTAAGTATTAGTGAACATCCTTGAGAATTTTTTATCCAAAAAAAAAAAATGAAAAATTGAAGCCTCAAAAATTAATTAAAAAAAAATCATTAAATGAATTAAAAGTAGTAAAAATAACTAGAAACTAGGAACATATAAAATTTTCTCGCTGAACAAAAATAATTTGAAAAAAAATCGGTTCCAAAATAATATCTAATGCAACAAAAATGGAACAAAAAAAAAATTAGGGAGCGAAAAAAAGAACAAAAATTTAAATTGAAATTTTTCAAAGCACAAAATTTGAATAAGGACCGCGAAATGAGGAAAAACCAAGTATGAAAAAACTAAAAAAAAACTCAATTGTTTATCTAGCAAGTCATGTTTGTGGAAGCCACAGAAAGTTTCAGCTCCCTTTGTACATAACTTTTTTTTTTTTATGAGCACTTATTGAAAAACTATTACATGAAAAAAAAAATAGTAATAATTAAATAAAAATTCTCGATTGTCATTTTTTCAAAATTTTCGTTAAGTAGGTAAGAAAAAAAAAAAAAAAAAACTCAAAAAAAAACTTGAGACACTTTGGATTTTTTGTATGAATTTATTTGTTTGTTTTTATGAGTTAAATTATTTTAAAAAATTTTCATTTGTTTTTCTCTTCGACCATGTAGTTGCTACGGTTTGTGATTTTTCTGTGAAGGAAGGGGGGTGAATAAAACTTGAAGGATTTCCTCTTTCTTCATATTTTCCGCTATTTTCTTTTGTGTATTTTGTCAACCAGCATCATGTCTTCGTATTTTTTTAATTTTCACAAAATTTTAGTTTTAAAAAAATATACTTATTCAATTTTGACAAAATTTTCTCAGAATTTTCTTTTTTTACAAAATTTTTTATTTTATTTATTTCCAATTTTTAAAAAATGCTCAATCTTTACAATAATTTTCATTTTTAATTTTTTTTTTTTTAAATTGTTAAAGAATAATTCAATGTTGACAAAATTTTTCATTTTCTCAGAATTTTCAACTTTCACTGAATTTTAAAATACTTTATTCACCTAACTATTAAAAAATTTTCATTTTTACAAATTTTTTTTAATCCTTACAGAATTTTCAATTTTTACAAAATTTTTACTTTTTAAAAAATTTACAAAGCATATTCATTTTTGACGAAATTTTTCATTTTCTCAGCATTGTTATGAAAATTTTCCATTTTATCAAGATTTTAATTTTTACAAGATTTTTACTTTTTACAAGATATTTACTTTTTACAAAATTTTCAGTTTTTACAAAATACAAAAATTTTTACTTTTTACAAAATTTTTAATTTTTGCAGAATTTTTACCTCTGCAAATTTTTTTAACTTTTATCAAATTTTTGATTTTCTCAGTACATTTAAAGTATTTAATTTTTTTTTTCAGAATTTTTCATTTTTACAAGATTGTTCATTTTTTAACATTTTTACAAAATTTTTCATTTTTCCAGAATTTTTCTTTTTCACAATTTTTTTTTTTTAAATTTCCTTTCACACGATTTTTAATTTTTAAGGAAAATTCAATTTTGACAAATCTTTCATTTCCTCAAAATTTTTAACGTTCACAAAATTTTAAAATACTTATTCAATTTTTAAAAATTTTTCACTCTCACAAGATTTTTATTTTCATAAAATTTTCAATATTGAAAAATTTCAACTTTTGATAAAATTTTTCATTTTTTTCAAATATTCATTTTTTACAGAATTTTCCATTTTTACACAAAAAATTTCCAATTTTTAAAGAATGCACAATTTTCACAAAAAGCTCTTGATGCTAGAGATTTATCAACGTTAACACTTTATTTTGTAAGTCGATCGATAAAATCGTATTGGTATACCATTATGATAAAATCTAAATGAAACTGAAAGTAATACAAAAAATATAGCCTTGAAAAACAACTCATCCATCATCTATTTTTTTTCCTGAATATTGGAAACATTTTTTCAAATTGGTCGGGCAAAAGAAAAATTTGAAATGACCTGATCCACTCAGGCTCTCCCTTTAATTCGTCTATGCTCGCTTCGATGATTTGAAATAAAAATAAAAGTCCGGGAAAAAAGAGAAAAATGAATGTATTTTATCATACAAATAACACATAGAACGTTATCAAAAAAGAAAAAAGAAAAAGAAAAATTCGCGCAATATAAGACAAAGCTGGCGAAAAATTCCAATAAAATTTATGTACGAATAATTCAGCGAAAAAAGAAAAGTATAATAAAACATACGAAGGTAATATTTTTGATTCATTTGTACTCAGGTAATGAATATATCGTCTAAAAATAAATATAAAAATAGATATGTGTAATGTAATGAACTAATGATTCATGCGAGATGCAATTTTAAGCTTAATAAAAAATTATAATCTGCAAGTTTTGCACTCTGCAGGTGGATTCTAATTAATGCACATGGTACCTACTACCTAGCTAATTAATATAGGACTTGGATGTATTTTTGACAGGCCTAAAGGCATTTATTCATTATTCATGTTGATCTAATCTTCGGAAGCAAAATGCAATATTTCAGTCACCTAAAAATTTTTCTACGATCATCGCAAATCGACTGGTTTTTTGTAAAAATAATTTTTATGCGACTACTGACAGCATTCGTGACATACTCGTTGTAATATTTAAGGCATCTTTTTTTTTTTTTTTTTGTGCATCCGAACTATAAAAAAAATAATTTTGATTCTATAAGTGGCTTAAACTAAAAATATTTATACCTAGCACAAAATATTTACAATAAAATAAAAAAAAAAAGAGAGAAGGCATCGATCCTAACTTTAAAATACGTATAACACCACACGCACTCCGTCTCACATTCATAATTAGCTTCCTTCTACTTTGTAAAATAAATGGAAACAGAAAAAAAAAACAATAAATAACTAAATAAAAAAAAAGAACAGACTTAAAAATTATCAAATAAATAAAGACTATCACTGGCAGTTAAAATGAAAACAGCACGTATAAATTTATTAACTAGATTGGCTTTTATCGTTTTTCGAATACGATGAGAAAAATGTCAAAGCTTTCATCAGCTGATAACTTTTCGATATGGGTATATTGCTGTCGTACAGTTTCTTCGAAGCTTTGCAGTCGACGTAGAACCACCAGTTGCATTTCAAGATGGTCTGGTCGAACAGCGTCGATTCGGGGCACAGGAAACTCTTCATTACGAGACCGTCGTCTGTGAGCGCGCAAACGTGGAATACCTGCGAAAATTCCAGATGTTAGATTACTGTCAATTGTTAACTATATTGAAGAATTGGTCATTTTTTGATCTTTGATCATCTCATTGTAGTCATACTATAGTGCCAACGACAAGGAAGATTCTTTGGCAGGTTCTGGGCAACGTACAAAATAATAAATAATCGATAATAATTTAAAATCATGTCGCGATTTATTCGCTAATGTTTTGGAATATAATTAAGCCGTGAAACGTATTTCGAAACAGTAGAAGTGTTTCTTTGCACGTATGTATTAGTAGCGTATAGACGAAGTAGGTAAGTGGTATATTGGGCCAAAGAAGTAAATTATAATTTATTTGTGAAAAATGGACGTCGTTATAGGGTCACTTTTACTGTACGCGTCACTCGTACGACTTGAACGTATTTTTAATCGTTGTAGGTACGCATGTATATTTCGTATTCGTTCGCGTAGAGAAAGTGATTAAGTATGTAATGGTACAGAAACGAAATAACGAATATGAATAGTTTGGAAGAGCATAGCCGGGTAAGGATGGTCGTTTATTGGTATTGAAAATACCGATTAGTCAAATTTCGATGAAAATTTTGGAACCCTGAAGCAAGTAGGTATTTTTCGGGGGGAGGGGTTAAAATAAGTTTTTTCCCCACATATTTCGCCAAATGTAGGTAAAAGTTGAGTGTTTTTTTTTTGTTTTTTTTTAAATATCGATTCTAGGTCAGAAAAACAAACCGGACAATTTTTTATGAGGGGAAATGATGATTTAAAAATTGAAAAAATCTAAAAAAATTTTAGAAATTTGAAAATGAAAGATATATAAAAATTTTGCTGCAAAAAATCAAAAAAAATGCCATCTCTAGGAGAACTGAACACAGAACTTGCCAAAATATTGGAAATTTTACAGAATTAAGAAATTGAAAAATGAAAATTTCCCAAAAAATTGGGGGAAAAAATTATAAAGTGGGAATTGAATTTTTAAATCGTGGAAAAATTGACAAAAGTTACCCAAAATTTTTGGAAAAATCAAAAGAAGCCATTCCATTGGAAGTTTTTGAAAATTAAAAAAAATTACGATAAATTGCTACCTCAATTTATGAAATTGTTAGAAAAATTGAGCTTGCAAAAAAAGTATTAAAAATACCAAAAATGAATAAACGTGGGAAAAGTGAAAACCAATAAAACTAAAACTAAGTACAAGAATTATAATTTGAAAAAAAAAATGAAAAAATTGAAAATAAAATTTTAAAAAATTGAAAAATCTGAAAATTGAAAGAGAAATGTTCTTAAAAAAACAAATAATTATAAATACTGAAGTGATTGTGAGAAAACTTGAATTAAAAAATTGAAAAAAAATCAAAAATCAAAAAAAAAAGTTGAAAAAATTTTCAAATGCATAACAATTTATTCTTAAAAAAATGAGTTTTATTTTCAAAGAATAAAACAATGCAATAAGGGAAACAATTGACTTTTTCAGCCAATAAATTGTACAACATTGAAAACTTTTTGAACTGGAGAAAATTGTTTCTTCAATGTGAAGCTTTGCTCAAAAAATTAAATTCTCAAAAAAATTTTAAAAGTACAAAAAATAAAATTGAAAAAAATAAAGTTCCAGAAAATTTAGAGTTATTAATTTTTTACAAAATAGAAATGTACCATGTAATCATGGAACTTGAAACTTTTGGAAAAATTAAAAAGTTGCTCTTTAAAATTTCATAAAAATTATAAATGACTGAAAATTTTTTGGAAAAATTGTAAATTGTAAATCCCTACTCCCTGTAGCCGAATATTTTCGTAACAAAAACGCGTATATTACGCACATACACCTGGTTTTATTTGCTGAAAACGCAATTAAATCGCGCACAATTCGAGACTCGCAGAACCAGGAAGGGGAATTCGGTGTTTTAGAAGTGAAAACGAAGAAAATTCATCATTTTTGCCATCGATTGGGTACGTATCGCGGTACGGCGACATGATTCTAACGAGCACGCATAATTATTATGTTCACGTAACCTAACTCGAGAGACATCATCGCGTTGATTAATTAATTCTTGACATTATTGTTCTCACCATGCAATTTAGGTCTTCGTCGGCGTACAATCCTGGAAAATGTTTCTGGTCACCGCAGCTGAAAGATGTATCGGGCAGTTCAACCCTGGAGGTAAAATTATCGTCGAAATTTTTATCGTAATTAACCGGGTAGTATTCTTTGGGGGCGTTCATGACTTTATGCAGGGCCGTCAACGAATACTTTTGTTTCGGTGGTTTGGTGACGGTTTTCGAACCCGCGTCTGCTCCGCTGATGGCCGCAACGGTGGTCGGAGGCGGGGTCGTCGTCGTAGTCGTAGGGATCGGTTTGGACGTAGAGGTAGTGGAGGCTGCCGCGGCCAAGGCCTGCAGCTGTTTCTGTTGCTGGTAGAGCATTTGTTGCTGGCGTAGCTGAATGGAGGCGAGCAGAGCGTCCGCGCTTATGTTGGTGGCTTGGGCTACGCTCTTGAGGGCATGGCCGACAGCCTCTGGTAACAAGGGATCCGCCGGCGGAGGAGGTGCTGTCGCCGATGGTGAAACGACCTTCAGTTGGGATATCGAGTTGGAAGCGATGTCGTTATCGCGTTGAGGGTTCACTGCCGTGAACTGTTCAAACAAAGGAACGAAATCGCTGTTTAGAATTTCTAGAAAATTTAATTTAATTTACGAACAATCCTAAAGCTACGTACCGAAATACGTCTATTATTTCCGGCATTATTTCCATTCTGTAGTAAGCTTTGTAAAACAGTCTGCGCGTCTTGTTTACTCGCTATAGGAACTTTTGCAATTGACTGAGGTAAAGCCGCAAAAGCCGGCACTGCGACGATGGTGACAGGGTCGTCATCTCTAACTTTCGTTATCCTCGTTGGCCTGTTTAGCTTCTGATCTCCAGGATGGATAGGCCTAAACGGTGGCACCGTCATTAGTGAAATTGGCGTATGACGACTTCCCGGGGCTCTAATATTGATCGCATGACTCGATCTATTCGACGCGATCAGCTATCAAAAACAAAAAAATACGCAAAAAAAAAAATCAATTAGTCGTCGTGACTTTGTTGTACATCCACAATAAGTTGCTGTTTTCATTCATTTACTTTGTTTTCCGTTTTTGGCGTTGTCGTCAATAATGGTTGAAAGTATCCGGCAGCGCTTCTACCAGAAGGCGCTGAACGACGATTAGTACCTTCGGAATTGGAAAGTGATTCTTTGAAGCCCAATTCATCCCCTAGGCTAAAACCTATACACAATGCGAATTCATTATTTTCACGCTAGTTTTCATTTGAGACAGGTATTGGAAAAGTAGTCAGTCGGTGTACAGCTGGACGAGTGGGTTTGTTCTCAATGGACTTATTCGTAGGTTTCATAGATGTGTAAATCATGTACCTTCGAGCAGCGTTTGTAAATTGACGACTGAGTGAAAGACCGCCATTCATTTACAGCATCATCAGTTTGAGAAATTTTTCAATTTTTTTTTTTTCAAAGAACTTGAGAAACTTATCTGTCACCGTTTCGATCGAGGAAGTTGATTCGAATACCACCGAAAATTATTTAATTTAAACAAAATGATGACTTTCTATCCAAGATTTTTTTTCCAAGGGGAGGCTTTTTAGGGAATTTTTCTAGCATAAAATGTCGTTCATTTTTCAAAAACTTATTTACCAATTTTTCAAGAAATTTCAATTTTGTATCACAAAGTTTCTCTTAAGGCAATTTTTGGAAAAAATTTTCCATCATTTAATCCTGAGAAAATTTTCCAATTTTTTTCAAAAAGAATTTTTTTTAAATTAAAAATTTTTAACAGGGTATTTTCAAAGGTATTTTTTAGAATACCCAGTGTCTAACAGATTTGAGGTAGGTACTAAAAATCTAGATTTTCTTCTCGATTTCTTTTTACACAGTCTTTTCCCCTTCCCCTCCAATTTCAATGAATTTAGTTACAATTCCTCCAAAAAAAAAAGAAAAGAAAAAAAAGCACGTCATTTTTTAGTACACCCTTTCTGGTCTCACTTTCAATTTTGTTCAAACAAAATTTCAACAGTACCCATGTAGTAAAAATGTGCGATTTGATACTAAAAAAAAAACAACAACAACATTGAGAGGAGAAACACTACCAATTTTCATTCTGATTTCTGAATTTATTTTATTTCATACAAATCTCAATTTAAATTTTTTGAGGAAAAATTATCGATTCTTCTTTTTCTCATCATGTTAGACATCCTAATGAATGTTTTTTTGTTTTCTGTAATTTTTCAGTCTTTTTTATCATTTTTAAAAGAATTTCTGAAAGCATGTTCCATTTTTTTCCCTCTCATTTCTAAGAGAATTTCTGAAAGAATGTTTCAGTTTTTTTTTTTTAAGAACTTTTTGAAGAAAAATTTTCCAATTTTTTCCATTTTATTTATTCATTATTTTTCTGAAGAAAATTTGTGACCAATTTATTAATTTTTTCGAATAATTTTTGACATTTTTCCAAGAGACCTTCCAATTTTGCAATTTTTTTTTTACGAAAATTTTATCCCACGTGACTTTTTTCAGCAATTTTTTAGTTTTTTCTCATTTTTAAGAGAGTTTTTAATTTTTACTAAAGAAGTTTCTGTCATTTTTTCGTCAAGTATTTTGAAGAAAAATTTTCTTTTTTCATTTTTTTAGAAAAAATTTCGATAGGTTTTATTAATTCTCTTTTAATAGTTTTTGACATTTTCCCGAAAAACCTTCCAATTTAGATATTTTACAATTTTTTTTATGAAAATTTTATCGCAACTTTGTTTTGTGAGTTTTTTGAAACAGAAGTCTCATTTTTTGCCCCCCCCCCCAAAAAAAAAAAAAAAAAACTTGTTGAGGAAGCTTCCTCAAGAATATGGCTTCTCGGCACCTCTGGATGAAAATTCAAAAAACTTTTTCAACACGTGTGAATGAGTGCAGCTCCAAGGACTATCTTAGGTACTACATATTTTTCAGTAATGTTCTGAGAACGCTTTAAAAAAAAATTCAGCTCCCCTTGACCGAAGGGACTGCGCTGTGTCTCTACAAAGTGTGGTTTTATCTAGTGAACGATAATGTAAAAAAAAAGTTGAAAAAACCACGTTTTTCACTCCTTGAGTATTTTTTCCCCCTTGCGATAAACATTTGTTTGGGCGTTTTAAACGATGTTTAAAGCGTGTCGCTTCGCTTACACTATGTATATGTACTAACCCTGAAATTTATCTATGGCTGTCGTCATAGTGAAAGATTTGTCATGTTTCGTCATTGTTGTGTTCCAATTCCTGCCTATGAATTGAAATTTTCCGTTCAAATTCGCCACTGTTTCGTGTAGGTACGTAGGTCTAGATAGGTATATGTATACCTGAACCCTGAACGTCATGAAGTTGGCTAATTTCGTTTTGTTTGGTAATGAATTATTTGTTTCTGTACCCACCTACTCGCGTTGGCCTTAATTTTGAGATTCCCTGAAAGGTATGCGGATAATGATACATATTTTTTGAATTGAAACATGTAGCCGGGTTGATGGTGCTGAATGGAATCTGTGCGCAACCTACGGGGTGCCCGACCATTTGTACAGACATTTACTTACCTGTTTGTGCCGTGAATACGTTGAATGGTGTTCAAAGATCGTTCCCAAATATATGCGAGTTGGATGTACAAAACTGCATCGAAAATGGCGGTAGCATACACTTTCACTTTCATGAAATATCTTATTGATTTTTTTCACACATTAGATAGGTATTTATTTACCTACTATACTAAACTTGTGTATGAAATTTTCAGCTATCGAGTATTTATTTGATGGTACTTGTTCAGGAACAGTGGAGTACGGTAACAATTATGACGGATATTGACACCTTATTAGAGCTAATAGCTACTTCATCTACGCCTATACCTAACGTAGCATTTCTCCGCGTCAACCACACCGCACGGCACCGCTGATGAGTTGAGTGAATATTCTAAGAAATTATGATTAAGTATAAGTACGTATGTTACTCGAACGCTTGGTCAATATCTAAATATTCACCTTACCTTCGTATTTTATTAATTTCGCGGCGCAACTCCCCTCTCGTTCCTCAGGCTTCAGTAGGGTGGGCCGTCTTTTGCTTTTTTCGGAAAGTTGGGGACGGCTAGTGAAAAAAAGTTGTGGGGGCATGTCAAAAGACTATAAAAAATTTTTTGGGGCTTCAACTTGAAAACTCAACTCCCGGATGGGGTTCAAAATTTTGAAATTTTCAAAAAAATTTAAAAAAAAATTGTAATAATTTCTTTGTTTTTTGATGATGAATAGTCTTGAAATAGCTATTTGTAAGTACAAAAAAGA
>FIZT01026076.1:0-17495 GCA_900065295.1 Paracoccus marginatus | reverse complement strand
TTTTATACTTGATGGCTCATCTAGAGGTATAAAGACGTCGATTAAAAAAAAAATCATCAAAATCGGTCAAGTAGGAGAGGCTGGCCGATTGTCAATAGGATTTTCAACAAAATCTTTTGATATATATAGATAGATAGATAGATTAGTAAAAATGAGAAGAGGTTAAAACTAAACGATTTCTCAATGTTTATAATATGTACCTGGCAATTTACGTTCTTGAGTAGGAGGTGCAACTGGTATAGCACCAAGAGCAGGAGGGCCGGAGGTAGCAGCAACATTAACTGGCACGTTTGGTGGCACGGTGACTGGAGAGATTTCAATTTTATCGTTCTCCGGTGCCCATCTACTTCGTCGTTTACGTTTTCTCCTACGCCTTTCTTCGTTATCTTCGTCTTGATCAGAATCGTCTGCGAAAAAAAATGCATTATTCGATGAACGTTGTTTCAACAGCTCCTCACTTCAATAAATACTCACCATCATCGGCTGGAACTCTGGAATACGATCTATCCTCTGGAGCAGTCTCTTTTGTCGAACTTCTCGCTTTACCATTGGACGAACGCTCTCGTCTGAATTTCTCCACCATGTTGCGAAAAACCACATAAGGTGGACTTGATTTATCATTTAAAAACCTTTTCAAAAAACGAATGTCATCTTTTAGTAGTTGAAAATTCGGTTGGCCAACAAAGCTGTACGGTCCTTTGAAGTGTTCTTACCATAATTTCTCATCATCAGGATACCTATTGAGTAAGATGTTCTCCATGTCATCGCCACATTCGGCAACTACTTTCGCAACGGTCTCCAATTCTTCGATTTCTTTAGCGGGTGGTTTTCTTTCACAAACTTGATGTGAATTCAAATTCTGGTAACGATCGTCTGATTCGGAAGCTAGAGAACTCCCACTTAGATCACCATAATGTCCACACAGAAATCAACCCGTCCCAAAATATAACGAGTAATTTTTTTCGAAATACAAAAAATTGAAAAAAAATCATTTACATCGATCGTAAAACGTTACATAACCCCAAAAAGCTAATACGTAAATCAGTAAACACAATACGACTTACTAATTAGCGATCGTTCACCAACGTAAGCATCTTTTTCGCTATTAAACTGGGAACTATTAAACGATAAATTTGTCGGTTGAACGCCTCTTATATCTTGATTTTGACGGCGACTATCAGGAGGCAAAATTGGCGGATAATTGGGAGGCGGTAATCGAACAGATGGGAGACTGGATTCTGATCCAGGATAATTATACACCGACGGCGGCGGCTGAGACATTGGTAACGGCTGCTGGGACTGGATGCACTCCGAAGGAACTAGAATTGACTGCGGTTGCAGCGTTTGCGAAAGGATCACGTTTGTCGACGATTGATTTAATTGTACGGTTTGTACGGTCGACTGGGGAACTGCTCCTTGAGATGTAATTTGTATCTGAGCTGGGATTACAGTTGTTTGGAGCGGAACCGTTATTGAATTCGGCTGTAGTGTAGAATGCATCACTGGTAAATGCACTACGGGATCGCTGGTAACTAAAGTCGTTTCTAGCGGACACGAAAGGATAACTGACGAAGCGGGTACGCTGACCGGAACTTGAATAAGAGATACTGTCTGAAGAGAAGCGCCATTTGATGGTACTGCCGTTAGCAGCGGTACCGAAGCGGGGACGGTTGCGATGGATGTGTGAATGGTTGACGTTGGTGGTGCAACTGATGGTGGCGGACGAGATGTTAAAGAGTAAAGAGATTGTTGTTGAGACGTCACTGCCATTGATGAAGCTATCATGTTAGGAGGAGGATAAGGTATACCGTCACGACAATTTGTATCGAAATTCACGTGAGGTGGAATACTTGTATCTGTATAAAATGTAAAAAAAAAACACATTAAATCAACATTCAAGAAGAATACTATCAATATGAGGTTTCGAAAAATTATTACAAAATAGTACCTATGTTTCGACTAGCTAGGAAGTGTCTATTTTCATCGATTCGCGCTGAGGCAGACGTTCCGTCATTATCTGAGGTTCTTTGTTGGTGTTCTGATTCATCATCATAATCGTTTCCATCTTCGGCTGAAAAAAAAAATGTTGAAATTAGCTGTTCGTACTTATCAGTTGAATGAAACTGTACTCCTACCTTCAACTCTAGCCATTTTTCTATACTTTTCTAAAAACGAACCATCGTTCGAAAAAAGGTTACTATTTTTGGACGAATCGGTTTGTTCATTACTTTGGTGTTTTTTCCTCCAGCGATCATCGCTACAAAAAAATTAACACTGAGCTCGGAGAACTCGACTACACAAAAATTGGTAATGCATGTCAGAACATACTTTTTCCACGACTGCATTCGACTACTTAGCAAAGATTTGTGATCTTTACTATTTTTATGCTCGGATATACTTTTACTATCTGATTTCTTTAAAGCTTCCTCCGCCTCTTGCCGTTTTCTCTCTTCAAATTTAGCTTTTATTTCCTGTTTCTTACTTTCGATGAGTTGTTGCTGTTTGGACATTTCAGCGAATCGATCGCTACGACTGGTTTTGGAGTTCGACTCGATGATTTTTCCATACCGGAACATCATCTCAACGTTGTTCTTGGACAAAATATTCTAAACGATGGAATATTTATCGTAGCCTACTGCCTAGCACATTTAATGGGTACACTTCTTCTCAGTTGTATCGACGACTTTGAGCGTTGCTTTTCAACGCTGCGTTGTTCATTTCCAAATGCGCGCTTGAACATAACACATTACTTTGATTTCTAATATAAAACATCGTTACAGATGTAAGAACTTACTCTTGATATACTACAATTAAATTTGAAATCCGTTTTTCATCAATATTTGCAGTTGTTTTTCATTTTCACAATGTCATAACACAAAATAATTAGGATGGGAAAAAGGGAAGGAAAGGGGAAAAATAGAAAGAGTTTGAGTTGAATCGCACATGCGCAGATGTGGAGTCTTTACAGATTCGGCGTTTTGTATTGACGATTTTGAGCTGCATCGAAGAGACAGGTGAAAAAAAAACCAGTGAACTTTTGTCACTTTTGTGATATTCATTATTTTTTTTAAAATTTTTTTACAGTAAAATTTCTATTGCTACTTTGCTACTTGCTACAGTGATACAAACATCCGTGCAATTCCCATGTCTAAAAATTTTGAACTGCCACAACCTTTACTACTTAAAGTAGGTATATATATTTAATTCATTCGGGAACTACCTACATAAATAAAATCATTCGAGTCGGGGGAGGTCGTTCGGCGGCGCGACCGCGTCCATTGCTTAATAATATACTTTGTATAGCTTAAAAATCAATGACCGCGTTGCTAATAATACAATTTTTTACAATCTGTCACATAGGTAATAATTCACGAAGAGTACATTTTTGACAAGTATTCCCGAAACAAACTAGAGACAGCGAATTGGAACTTTCAAATGAAACAACATTTGTATTTTAAAGAACAGGGCGGCTATTCCCGAAAATTAAAATATAGGGAAGAAACCGAAAAATTTTATAATTTTGAATTCGACTTTAAGAGCAACAGTATCATATTATATTTCATTAATATTTTTCTTGTACTCGTACAGTACATCCACATACGTAAGTACTGTACGTCTATATCTACGCACAAAAAATTGACACCATTATAACTCTACAATAAATACTTTATTTTATACATTCGATTACATATCATTACATACTTTCATAAACGTAACAATGAAGTAAAATTTTGATAAATTATACAGAAACGACCCCGAAATTAATATTTTGATTGAATATTTTAAAAATACGAGTATAATGATTTTAAATATGTTTGAAATTCTAACAGTAAATCATACTCTATTACGAAACACGTACGTTGGGTGAATATAGAAATAATATAAATAAATTAAGAAAAGTATATACAAATTTCCAATTACGCCACAAATTAAAAATCTAGCCACCGGCATTTCGATAGCGAATAATAAAATCATCAAAATACGGGTACAACTTAAACCACCGAACAGAATTAAACATACATAGAACACATGATCGTGTATAATTTTCAAAAGAAAAGGTAAAAAAAGAGTAATAATACATCCGTAGAAACTATACCCAATAAGCGTAGCGACATCTAAGATTTTTAACTTAGTTCGTACGAACCAAGAAGCGAAAAATATGAACAACGATACAGCGGCGTAATAAATTAAAACCGTGGATACAGCTTTTACAGCAGCTACATCATAGGGGCGAATTGATTTACAATGAAATGCGTATTGTAGCAGCGAAATCAACGTTAATGTAGACACACAAGGTCCAATTATATCCGTGAATAGGTACTGTTTCTTGTAACTAAACGGTGGCAGGAATGACCATAGTATACGTTTGGGTAACTTCAATACGGAGTCGAGTAAATTTTCAAATATCACTTCACAGTTACGTTTTTTGATGAAAACGTCGACGTCGTTAACTGATAAATTCGCTATAACTACAGAATTAGTCATTTTTTCAACTACATCGAAGCACAAATTTACAACCTGATTAATTAAAAATGCGCTAAGGCACTACTACGAGAAGTACATGATTATTTTTGCATTCGATCTTGAAGATTATCTCTAATCTTCTTCAAGGTATCAGTTAAACTACCACGTTTGATTTTCTGTGTCGAAAGTGTGTCATCCGTGATAGCTTTACTTTTTGTAAAAAAATAAACTACCCACTGGGCCGCTCTTCGGATCGGATACGATTCTGCCAATTTATTCACTAGCTGCTCGTTCTGAAGTAAATATCGCGCGAGTAATCTAAAAACCATTTTCTACAATCTTGAACTTGATGTGATTATAATTGTTTTGGTTCTACCAGAAAAACATTCTAAAAACTGAAACAAGGAAACACATTTCATACGATACATTACAAAAAATGATAATGAAACGTCAGTGAAATAAAAATGATTACGAATTCACAACGAAAGACGCGTTTGAAATATACGACCAACTAACACTTGAACACTTACTGGTAATGAGAGTGTAAAGAGAATTTCTCTAACGGATTTAATTTTCCGTAACCTGTTTGATCGGAAACACGAAGTACGAAGCAAACTGGGGGATTGATAGCGAGTCAGTTTAGAGGTAGAAGGTGATATGGGAGAATAGAATAATGATGCAACCGATGCGAGAAAGATAGTGGTTACAAATGAATAAATTATTGGCAGATTGATCTACTGCATAGTAACGTTAGAAAGCAATATTCTATAAATAACACGATCCTTTCGATAATTTGAAATTAAAAATTGTACGACTACGAATAACGTTCACGTTCATTTCATCTTATCATGCGAATGTGAAAATTTTTATCACAACAACACAACAAAACAAAACAAATGGCATCTGTTGGCCGCGCGGAAGTGGTGGGGGTGGCTTGTAAATTGTAAAGTGATAGAAGACAGAAATCTCTCAAACAACTTCAAATTTTTCCAAAAATAAATCTGTAAGCGTACAATGAATAAAAGAAAATGAATATTAAGTACCTCTGCGTTGACGTTCCTCCAATGTGTGACATGTAACCATCGTGTAACCAAGTGGAAAGTACATCTTTCAACTTCTATTCTTCTCACCAATTTTTTAATCGGCTTGTTGGCGTCGAAAAGTGATTACATGTCATAAGATTTTCCAAGTAGCTATATTCTACTCAGATCGAGTACTGTCTTGCCATGGGGTCGTTGAATGCTGACGGCAGAATTCCCGATCCTATTGATTTACTCAGTGATGACGACGACGACGTAATTGCAATTATCGAAGATGAACCCGCTAGAAAACCTAAAAGATTCAGAGTACCTACGGAGTGTCTAAATGTGCAGTGCAAATCCGGATTAAAGTATATCGACGGTGTACCGGTTTTCATTCTGCAGTACTTTAAAGTAAAAAGAAAGAAAGGCCTTAAAGTATGCGAAGAATGTTTCGATGAAGCTTGTGGTTATTACTCGGTGAGTTTTCATGACTTGTGTGTAGCCTAAATTGTAGAAATCCTAATTATCATCGTTTTGCAGAATTTACAAGAAAAGTTGGTGAACCAACAATCGATCAGTCAAGTACCATTTCAGAAATATACCCGCGTGTTGAGTATCGACTCCGATGAAGAAGACCTATCTCCGGATGATGACGGTATATTATTTATTTGTAGCTACCGAATGCTCGGCATATAAGATTATTTTTAGTTATTCGTGTTTTTTTTTTTGCGTATAGAACCTGTACTGGATAAAGAAACCGTAAATTTAGTTGAGAATGAATTGGGTGACATTATCAGAAACGTTACAATCAAATGCAATTTTGCATTTCAAATCAACGATACTCACGATGAGTTACTCCACACAGCGATATCGTTGAAAGGTACGTGCAGAAATGACGAATCTCTACTTAGATTCCGTTTTAATACTTTTTTGTTGTACGTTGTTTTCAGAATCAGCGGATAAACACGATATTAAATTAGAAACCATTCAAAAAGAAATCGACGATATTCGTCGACTAATTTACGACGATTTTCGGCCCCAATTTACAGTAAGACTTCTTCCGATAAACTTATGCGTATATTTTTTGGTGAACATGATTCGAATATTGTTTGGTATTTGTAGCATCTTCCCGAGCTGATAATTACGGAAGAAGAAGAGAAAAAAGATGATGATGATTTGCCTCCTGTACAAGAAATTACCGAAGTTCCGATTAGACAAATCGTTCGTAAAGAAAATGACACCGTTCCTCGAAAATCTGTCGCTCGAAAACATACTTCGATACCTAGTCTATCGAGTATCCAGAAAGAAAAAAAGGCAAGCATTAGAAATTGTGAATTACTATGAAGTTAATCACTTCGACACCCGAGTAACTACACAGTTGGATGCTAAAATATTTTAATTTCAGACCGAAATCAAAGATAGTCAAGATGTAGTAGCGGTATCGGAGGAAATAATGGAGCCTCCGGCTAATTTACCTCCAGACATCAATCGAATGGTCAGAGTTCCGTTGAAAGCCGGTGATATAATTTACGCCATGAAACATAGTTATAAATATCCTTGGAGAAAAGGCGTCATTGTCGACATTTTCACCGAAAAAGGAGTGAGTAAAAACATCGACCGTTCGAAGCTCACTCGTCGTATATTCAATATCACATTTTTTTCCCCCCTAGTACAAAGAATATCAATTGAAAATTGACGTAAAAAATCCGAGGAAACCTAATCCATCGATACTGCTGCAAGGAAAGTGTTTAGCTTATCCTCTACCCGCTACTTTTCGGTTCGCAGTGGGCGCTCGCGTTATAGCAGTTTTCCTCGACGAAAGAAACACCGATAAAGAACCTCAGTTTTACTGCGGTGTCATCGCTGAACCTCCGAAAGTGATGAATAAGTTCAGATATTTGATATTTTTCGACGATGGCTGCGCTCAATACGTTCCTCACGAGAATATAAGGTTAATTTGTGAACCGTCTGCGAACCCTTGGGACGATGTACCCATCGAAGGTAGAGCATTTGTTAAGAAATACCTCACCGAGTATCCAGAAAGACCTATGGTTAGGTTACAGAATACCTATATGATTAAGGTTGAATTTCAAAGTACGTATGATCCACTTTGATCGCTGAGAATTAAGATTCGAAGATCTTGGTACACTTTTTTTTTATTTTTGCTTCAGGAAACTGGTATTCTGCTAAAGTACTAGAGGTAGACGCGTCTTTAGTTAAAATGCAATTCATGAACGACACCCATACGGAATGGATTTACCGAGGGTCTACTCGTTTGGAACCTTTATTCAAAGAATTGGAGACTGCTGCTAAATATCGTATGCAGGCCGGCGATCGAGTCCGTAAATTAGGGAATAAGTCCATGAATAAATCCGAAGTACTTTATCTAGTTTTACTCGAGTTATAAATACGTGACTAGCTATTTGAGTAGGTATATTGATTTCCTATTTTTAATTTTTAGGATAATCGTCCTTACGTCGAGTACACAAGGAACGCAGATAACGAAGAAATAGAAGGTAAGCTGTCTAGATTGTTTTTCCATGTGCAAGGTGTGAAAAGCCTTCACAAGTACTAAATTTAAAATTGTTTCAGAACCTATTCGAGCGGTAGCTAGAAAGAGCACGAGTGCTAATAAAGATCACCGCAATCAAGCGGAAAAACCAAAAAAATGGACTCCGGTACCAATTCCAGGAAAAGTTGTGGTAAACAAATGATCACGAATACGAATTATTGTCCACATTTGGATTAGTTTAAACTTCTAAAACTTACAGTTTAATAAACTTGACACGTCAATCGAGCCGAAGAAATTCAAACCTCATCAGTGCGGTCCATCTTGTATCGAATGGACTAGTTTTAATCCGCATAAAGTCAAAGGTATCGGTCCTTTAGCAATTCCTTCGCATTTCGGTTTCAGAAGGTATGCACCGAATTAATACGCTCATTCCATCAACTTACTCGTGACTCGTGTGAATTAATATTGAAATTTTTACCACCTGTTCAGGCTAATCATAACATTCGGCGGTAGCAAGCATAATGTAATTTATAGAGCACCTTGTGGTAGACAACTTCGTAACATGGAAGAAGTTCATTTGTATTTAAGAATTACCAAATCTCTAATGACGGTAGATTTCTTCGATTTTGATTACTGGGTCCGATGTCAAGCGGAATTTACCATCACAAAATGCATCGTAGATGTACCGGTAAGTTCAACGTCCTCGTCATTGGTGTATATTTAGTTGATAAACCTTGACCTTCCAGAGGTATTAATACATTCCTCACATTATATCAGGATATCACTCAACGAAAAGAGAAATGTCCTATATCTTGCGTGAATTACATCGACGATAAATTACCCGATTTTGTTGGCTATATGACCGAACGTGAACCTAGACAAAACGTTGTTCTGAATTTGGATCAGGACTTCCTATGCGGATGCGACTGCACAGATGACTGCTTGGTACGTAGGTAATTTATTTCAACGCAAGTTATCAGCTTCTAAGTAAAATTATTCTAAACTTCGATAGGATAAGAAAAAATGCTCTTGCTGGCAATTGACTTACGAAGGTCAGAAATTAATACCGAATAACGTCATCGACCCGAACGTTGGGTACAGGTATCGAAGACTCAACGAGAGAGTCATCACCGGAGTTTACGAATGTAATCCGCGGTAGGTAATCGGTACGACGGACGTAAAGATGAAGTATTTTTCGTTCTTCTCAACTGATCTGATATATTTCGTAGGTGTAAGTGCTCAAAACTGAGTTGTTTGAATAGAGTCGTACAGCATCCTTTATCACAAAAGTTGCAGCTGTATAAGACCGAAGCCAAAGGATGGGGCATTAGATGTCTCAATGATATACCGCATGGTGCCTTTATATGCGTATACGCCGGCCATTTATTAACTGAGCAAGAAGCCAACGAAGTACGTAGTCAACCTTGAGATCAACTTACTGATCTACCTGTTTACTTGAATGATGTTCTTTCTCCTCAGGAAGGTAAAACTTACGGAGATGAGTATCTCGCTGAATTAGACTACATTGAAACAATCGAAAGGACGAAAGAAGATTATGAAAGTGATGTCCCCGAAGAACTAATGGAAGAAAGCGACGATGACTTTCAAACTGATAAATGTAAGAAATATTCGACAGTCGACTCGAAGCAAACGATTTCTGTCTTAATTTTTTTTAAATTCGATTCAGCGGCTGATTCGCGTTCGTTGCCTAAAACTAATCTACACAAGAACTCTTCCGATTCTTCATCGTCAGAAGACATTCTAAACTTTGAACGGAGTACTCCCGGGGATATAAGGTAATTCATAGATTACCAGATGGCTAATAATAATATAGTTCGGTTACTTTGATTGAAAGTTTTCGCTTTTGTTTTCAGGTCCAGACTGAGAGAACGAAAAAAACCGGCACCTCCTCCGGTTCCTGGTAAGTAATTTAAATTAGTACTGCAAAAATTCCATTTTGTGCTACAAACATTTTGTATGATGTTAATTGTAGAACCTAAACCGAAAGAACCGAAGAAGAAAGAACGGTTTTCGATAAGAAAGTATTGTGGCAATAACGAAGATGACGTCTTCATTATGGACGCGAAAAGCAACGGAAACATTGGCCGTTATTTAAACGTAGGATTGATTTCTTCTTTAATTCGAATCTTGTTACATGACCATTAAATCACATTAGAATTGATCTATTTCAGCATTCCTGTATGCCTAACGTATTCGTACAAAATGTTTTTGTTGACACTCACGATCTGCGATTTCCTTGGGTGAGTTTATCTGATACTCGATGCTCAAAAATCATCAACACTTTATTGATTTTTAACTGTCTGTTTAGGTTGCATTTTTCGCCTTGACCCATATAACTGCTGGCTCAGAACTAACATGGGATTACAACTACGATATAGGTAGCGTAGAAGGAAAAGTGAAGTATTGTTACTGTGGCACTCAACACTGTCGAGGAAGATTGTTATAACATGGAAGTGTTATAAAAGTTTATTAAAATTTTTCTACAGTACATTATTTCCTTTTTTATACACACCAAATTTCCTATACGCAACATTCATTTCGATTTCCTCATTTGACTGATCATTTCTTGAAACCTTTTTTCTTGTAGCTGTTTTTTAGCTTCCCATTCTTCATTGTCTTCGTAAGGTCGAGGTCCTCGTACATTCTGGTAGGTAGAGCTATCAATCTAATAAAAATAAAGATTTAGAGAGTCGTCAACAGAAGTTTACGTGAGTTTATTTATGAGTTGAAATTTTATGATTTTATACCTGCTGCAGTTTATCGTATTCGTCTTCTAAGGAAACTGGTTTCATTTTCTTATCAAGCCCAGTGAGCCTCAAATGTTCTATCTGTTGTTTATCGCGTTTATAATCTACTCTGTGAATCGACGGTTAGGCATTACGAACTAGATTGTTTATTTTCAAATAAAGTTTTTATAATTATGGGTCTCTTACTTAATCTTTTGCACAATGATGAGCGCAAACGAACCTCCGGTTACGAGAATTAACAGTGGTAAGCCATGACGTAAGAAAGGATTTTTCACGATGGAGTTAACGGTCTGGAAAAACTTAGTTTCTTGAAATTTCATCGTTATCTGTCCACCTTTAGCATCGCAATAGGAACTTTACAAAAAGCTATAAAATTTCAAAATTCTGTACAAGCATCAGAAAATTTTGCGGCGAATGAATTGAATCTAGCAATTAGCAAATTTTCACTACTTCTGTCTGCGGTAGTGTGATAGTGTTATCACGAATGATCCTTTGTTTACGGTATTCTCGTCATTACGTAGTAATTTCATATTATTGTAAAGTGAAAACTTTGATAAGCGAAGGCTCGTAGACGACGTAATCAACAACAATCCAATAATTTTTTTTTTCACATTCTTGCATCTTACTTGCATGATTTCTGGTGATCTCGCCGAAAGCATACCGAAACCGAAAGGTGTGTGTTGTGGGCTGAATTTTTTACTGATGAGTTATCAAGTCCATCTTTGTTAATTAAATAAAGTTATATTCCTTCATTATGGTAAGTAAATTAAGATTTCAACCATCCATACTTTGAAAACTAAATTATACAGCTTTGGATAAGTATCGTTGAATCTTTGCGTTGATTTGGCGAACTCCGTACTGTGTTTAAGATAAGCTCACCCTTCAGCTACACTATTTTACGTTCGTGTTTATGATTTTAGGGTCGTGTTCGTACAAAAACAGTGAAGAAAGCAGCTCGTGTTATAATAGAAAAATACTACACCAAATTGACTTTGGATTTCCACACCAACAAACGAATATGTGAAGAGATAGCCATAATTCCATCAAAACCACTGAGGAATAAAATCGCGGGGTATGTAAATAATACACCCAACTAGACAGTAAAATTGAGTAGCAATGTAAGTTTAATTGACACAGTACTTTTTATGCGACGAACACAGATTTGTTACACACTTGATGAAACGTCTTCGGCATAGCCAAGTTAGAGGTATATCTATTAAATTGCAAGAAGAAGAACGCGAAAGACGTGACAACTATGTTCCCGAAGTATCAGCTCTGGAACAAGATGTCATCGAAGTTGATGTAGATACTAAAGAAATGTTGAAAATGCTGGTGAGTTTTTATTGTGGGTATCACCATTTCTGTAACCAACTGAGTTCTGAAGTTTCAATATTTTTCATTTTGTTTCAGGATTTCTCTAGTATACCAGGATTACAACTTCTTCAACCTAACACGCAATCATATCCCAGGAGAACGCAATAAATTATCATTCATTACATTGCTATTCATAAATTTTTTGTTGTATCTTGGTTGTATCATATCTAAAATGTATTGAATAAAGTTACTGAAGAACTGAGTAATGGTAGCCTATTAATTTGTTGAAATTGAGTGTTTGAATCGTGCATTGCTGTTTTATTTTATTATTTTTTTTCTAGTTTGACACAAAGTGAAGATTACCTTCGTTTCATTCGAAAAAACGACTCAGTCATGTCCTGACTCCTGAGAAACAAAATTGATTACTTTTTCGCAAGAAGATTTTTAATTCTTTGCTTCGAGCCTTTGAAGTTCTCAATGTACATCCTAATGTTACGTAGCTTACTCCTTGCAAGTGAAAATTATCAATATGTTGTCATCGCCAAACGCCGAAAAAAAGAACAATCAATATGGCGTTTGAGCGATAACAATGTAAAAAAAAAAAAAAATAAGTTCTACATTCTACAGATTGCCAACCAAAGAAATCAATGAAGCCGCGGATGCGATGAAAATGAGAGATAAGTGGTGCACGGTCTCACCAAGCGTCGTGTGATTTATTCGTTTTCGTTGTTAATTCAAATTTAAGGTATGATTTTTTGATGTTTCAGTGTAGATTTATAAATTTTTTATCGATGAACGAAACTTGATATTGAATGCTCGTTGCTTTGACTCGAGTCCGATTAAAGCTTTTGTTAAAATTTTAGCTGCGGTGAAGTGATTGTGCAAAAAATGGACCCGAGTTCAAAACTGACCGTTAATGTTGTATAAATTTACGCTGTGCTGTGATTAGAAAGTAGGTTGATTGATGCAAATTTTTATGCAAAATTACGATTTTCTACTAGGAAAGTTCAATCGAACTTTATTATTTTTCGCGTGTTCTTTGTCAAAAATATTATTTTATGAATTGTAACTTTTTCATTTAGGCAACACTGCGTTATACGTAAGTGTGTTAGTATTAGTGTCAATTTACTTGAGTTTTACTGTAAAATGCACGGTGAAGGTTATTTGGCAAGTACGTCAGCTGTTCGTGAATCCTTCTCTATGTGGTGTGGCTCGGGGCTTATTCAGTGTATGAAGTGTACGTAATTCGTTTTGTTTTGCTCTCTTGTGTGTTGATGTGTATAGTGTAATTCATAGTCGTCGTCTACGTTGAAGACGAACGAAATGCTGGGAACCAGAAACAGAAATTGCGTATTCTTTATGTCAAGTTAACCATCACCGTATGCAACTAAAATGTTGATAATTTATTTTAAGATGGATGAATTCTGATGATTATTGACATCTTCAAACGAAATGGAAATGGAATGCCCTCATTTGGACGACTACACCTCTTTTCCACCTGAAGTGGTACAGGTGAAAGATAGACAAATGCAATGCTCTGGTAATTTGACTTCAATTACTTAGTGTACCTATCATCCAAATTTATGCGCTATAAATGATTCGTTTTTATTCAGAATGCTCCCATAATCATAGCCTTTGGATGTGTTTGACGTGTGGCAAATTATATTGCGGTCGTTACGTAAACGGGCATGCATTACAGCACTACCAAGTACACAACGATCACAAAATAACCATTAGTACGGAAACTGCATCTTTATATTGGTTCGTCTACGTTGATTATTAACGTTTCTCGTGTGAAAGTCTTTGTTCTGCTGTAGGTGGCGAACAAAGTACCTTACCTACCTTACGTTTACTTATTCACCTTATTCGGTTTTCAGCTATAAATGTGATAATGATATTCACGACGCTGTGCAAAATGGACCGTTAGAACAGTTGAGGAAAACTATCGTAGTCGAGAATTACATCAACGAATCTGAATCGTTTGACGGTGGAGATGTGAAAGAGAACGACGACGTAAATCACATAGCTGATTCCAATGATACTCGTGTTTTACGATCAAAAACTCAAAAAAGGTGGGTCTACGGTGATACCTGCCGTTCTAATAAGTGCGCATAACATCAACACTTTATTTATATTTTCATATTTTGTGTGATGTTGATAAGCTGACGTGGCGCATGCGCAACGCTGTCTCGGCCAAAAAATTTCTCATCGATTTTGGTGTTGATTGTTGCAAATTTTTTCATCAGATCTCATCCGAAGGATAACGATGATCAGACTGAGAACAAGCAAAGTCGCAAGACGTCCATTCGCGGTCAACAGAAGCAAGTTAAGAAAGCCGTTGGGTTGAGAAATTTAGGAAATACGTGCTTCATGAATGCTGTCTTACAGTCGTTGAAGTATGAAAATGAAACGCTAACACTGAAGTGGTCGTTAATGAAATCCAAGATTGTGTGTACCTATTTCGTCCCACCCCCTTTGCGTCATTTTTTTATCAGACAACCTCTGCTATGTCTATTTAATTTAGTCTTGGTGCGCAAAACGTCTAATCGTTGCTTCAATTTTGTGTTACCATTACTAGTTACTTGTCAATTTTAATTTCGACGAAGTACTTCCGAATTATAATATTCAGTTCAGAGCCATGTCCCTCGAATCATAAAATTTTGAGTTCTTTTTAATACATTTCTAAGGTTGAGTATTTTTATCGAATTCTTGGAACCAAATCTTTCCAAACGTAACGTATAGTAATTCAAAATATATGGGACTTTAATAATTTCTCACGGCCATTTCGAACGTATGGGTTGAATTTTTCATAAACTAGTGAACGCTCATACGATACTTCTACATTTACAGCAACATACATCCTTTCTCGTTCTACATAAAGCAACTACCGTCTTTCGAAAAGCTGAGGAAAAATTCTTGGAACAACGTTCGTCAACTACGTAACTCGAAAGAATGCAACGACGTTTTAATGGCCGAAGAATTACGTAAAATTTTACTTAGTTTAAATTGCGAGTATCAAGGACACGGTCGAAACGCAATTTCTCCAGAATCCTTGTTCCTAGTAATTTGGAAAGTAGTGCCACGATTTCGGTAATTAGTGCGGTAGTACATACAGTAACTTATAAAATGAGAAGATCGGATGTTGATTTATTTGAGAAAAAAATTTTTTCGCAGAGGTTATCAGCAACAGGACGCTCATGAATTTTTACGGTATATGTTGGATCGATTGCACATGGAGTTGCTGTTACTGCTTCCAGAATTGAATTTGAAAGATGTTAATATCGGACAAAAAGGAAGGGCTTCCATCATTACCTGCGTGTTTGGAGGTGTTCTTCAAAGTGAGGTTGGTATAGTTGGATAATGTTCAATGCTTTCGAGTCTTCGTAGGTTTCAAGGCTGTTTATATTGTAAATGTCACACTTTTGACGCAGGTTAGGTGTTTAAATTGTTCTGGAGTTTCTAAAAAGCAAGATCCATTCCTCGATTTATCGCTAGATATTCCGGATAAGTATCTACCCAAGCATATATCAAGTAAAAGATGTAAAGAGATTGATCAGGAAGCGCCCGTTTGTAATATTCATGGTTAGTCTTTCATAATTTTGTGTTGAAAAACAACTCCATCGTACGAATTCGTTCGTCTGTATGATTTTCTACAAAAATGTAATGTACGTACTGATGTATGTATTTTGTTATACTCTATGTATAGATTGTTTATCGAGTTTCATCGAAGTTGAAGAGTTGGCCGAAAGTGAACAATACTATTGTAACAATTGCAAAGAAAAGCAACGGTCGACCAAGCGATTTTGGATTAAACGGTTGCCAAATGTAAGCGTCCGACTATTTTTTAGAAGGCTAATCCCTTGTGTTTACATTTTCTCAACTTGATGTACGTTGATTAGGTGTTATGTCTGCATTTGAAACGTTTCCGATGGATTAACTTCTATCGTATGAAATTGGATACCGAAGTTTCTTTTCCTATTGAACTTTTGGACATGTCCGATTTCACATTACACGATATACGAGACACGCGTCAATCGTGTATGGGTAGTAATGTTTATGATTTGGCAGCTGTTATCGTGCATCACGGTTCTGGGTATGTATTGTCAAGAACTGACCTTCGTATCGTCTAATAATTGTTTGTAGAAAGTACATAAACGTAACGATGTATTGAAAATTACAGAGCTGGCTCCGGGCATTATACCGCTTTTGCTATACATAAAGGTAATCTTTTCGGTTGAACTTTGTTTTTTTTTATATTATTTGTAGCATAACGTGTATGTACATGCGTATTAATTGATTAATTTTCAATTCTCGCAGGTCAATGGTTTCATTTCAACGATAGTAGCGTACAGCAGGTAAAAAGTTCGACTGTCGCCAAATGTAAACCTTACATATTATTCTATATCAGACGGGAGGTCAGATTACCTAAATTATTTGAATCTTAAAAAGAAAACGAAAAAAGGTTGATCTCATTGACAGTTTCTTAGCGTAACATAAAAAATTATTATTAAGTACATGTGTATGTTCTTGTAATGTTATATCATTCTATTTGTACAGAAAAAAATTTGAAATTCTACTTCTACTGTGTAATATTCGGTGATGATAATTTTTAATTATTATTCATTATCCGCCTTGAAGCGCGTGAAAATTTTCCAATATGAATTTGAAATGAAATAAACCGATATATTCTATAAAAAAATTTAATATTTATGCATTTTATTAAGCATTTGTAGCATTGAAATTTGCTGTATTTTATATGTGATATTAAATACTTCGACATGTGTAGGTATAAAATTTTTGTACGAATTAGTGAAAGGTGAATTTATTACATAACGATGCTTTTTTAAAATTTATTATTTAAGTTTCGCGTGTATGTATGTTTTTTCCTTCTTTTTTTTTATATTCGTTGCCTTACGGTGCCTGTCTACTTCTTTTTTTCTGGTCAATTCGTTTTCGCAGATCATCGGACGCTTTATCTGATTTCGCCTTACGGATTACATTTTAATTTGTAATACGCGATAAATAATATACTATTATTAAAGTATCGTTGGTTTTTAATTTTTTTTTGCAGTTGAATTGAATACTGAAACTGATGCGTTTAGGGCCTATAAATCATTGTTTTGGAATTCAAAAAAGAAGATGGCAGGCCTATGAACAGTTTTTAAAAGAAAGACTAGGTTTTTCAACTTGTATATCGGTTTAGAGTATGAGTCATCATGTGATTTTTCCGATCGATAGAGCAACGAGACAAGGACGTGTATTGTACAATTGAAGGGTTCGTTGTGAAAAGGGCAGTAGTCACATTTGGAAATTTTGACTTTGACACGCTATTACAAAATGAATCTAGCACTAAGAAACGTGGTAATTGTGGTCTTAGAAAGTTCAAACATTTGAGAATAAATTACCAATGTTACA
>FIZT01026025.1:0-11532 GCA_900065295.1 Paracoccus marginatus | reverse complement strand
TCGAAATAAAGAACGTGTTTCGTAAATTAAAAGAATTTATTTAGAAAAGCTAACACAGTGTCTATATTCTTTACTTACGAAGTTAAGTACGGGAAACACTGTACCTAAATTTTTCGGCTCAATTCGGTTCCCTTCGTTAAGCATCGTATAGTTGAGTTCAAATCCACCAATCACAGTTGATATTGAAAATTTCACAGATTAAAAATATGAAAATAAAACCAGAAGTAGTATAAAATTTCCCATCAAAAAGTCCAAAACATAAAAGCCTAACCTTGATGATAATTCGTTTTGACAACAATGGCAAATACAAAAATTTCGCCGGAGTTTGACGCTTTGTTAGCGTTCATTTTTGTGTGTCGCGAATAATTTTGTGAATTTAAGTAATTAAGGAAATATCTATAAATTAAATTTCCCTTACAGTTGATTACGCGATTTGTTTTGTATCGTTACTTCATTTTTTCATTGTATTCCGCCTCCCGTTTACTTGAATCGTCTAATATGGAGAACGGAACAAACGACAACGAGAACGACACTACTCAAAACAATCAAACTGAAAATAATGGAAACAAGGATGGCGAAGCTACTGTTAAAAATGAAGATGCCTCGGCGGATGATGCTCAAGACGATTGCATTGTTAAAATGAGAGGCCTACCTTGGTCCGCCACTGTCGAAGATATACTCTCTTTTCTAGGTTAGCATTTCTATTTCAAGCTACTGGTGATGTAATTATCGTGAAATTTGTATAATTTTCAATTCTTCAGGTGAATGTAGCATCAAAGGTGGCAAAGAAGGGATTCATTTGACGATGTCACCTTTAGGACGTCCTAGTGGTGAAGCATATATTGAGCTGGACTCCTCTGAAGATGCCGCTAAAGCATTGAAAAAAGACAGACAGCACATGGGTCATAGATACATTGAAGGTATATTATGCACGCACAAAACTGATAGAATTAAGCGCCTTGCATCAATTCAGCTAACACTTTACTTTTCTAGTGTTTCGTACTACTCGTTCTGAAATGGATTGGGTGGTATCTCGTTGCGGTATGAACATGGAAAATGTAATGGACGAAGGGTGCATTCGTATGCGTGGATTGCCTTATGGATGCACGAAGGAAGAAGTCGCCTCATTCTTCTCAGGTACTAATTTTCTACTTAATGTTTTTCAGTTGGTACTGTCAATGTTTCGAGTTTCACATCAATTATTATCATTTTCAGCGTATTTTTCAATGTGCATTAATATTGATAGGTTTTTGTTGTGTTTTAGCGAGTATATATATTATCGTGTAGTACTTTTTAACATTAATGGGTAATTGTGTGATTGGTTGGTTGGGAATAGGACTGACAATAGTGCCAAATGGAATTACCTTCGCTACAGATTACACTGGGCGTGCAACGGGGGAGGCTTATGTTCAGTTTGTAAACAAAGAAAATGTAGAAAAAGCTCTGAAGAAACACATGGAAAAGATAGGACACAGGTGGGGCTGGTTTTATTGTCGGTTGGAAGGTGGTAGGTTGGGAGGGGGATGAAGCGGGATTATCTTCGCAGTATCCCCCTGCTAAAGTTTATTTTACCTATAGTACATAATCTTATCTTTGCTACTGTTGAATCATTGTTAGGAGTAATCAGAATACTAATTCGCATTAATATTTCTATTTTTATTTTCTCGAACTTTAAAATGTAAAAATGCGTGTTTTCGTGAAATTTTGCTTTATTGTTTGATTATTCTAGTAATGATTCAACTTTTTTAACGTTATAAATAATATGCGAATCAATTTTACTTACATTAAAGAAAAAAGAGTATAGAAAAGTGATGGTTTAATGTAACGCTATATTTTTGCATGCCAAATGAATTTTTAGTTATGATGCTCGAAGTTCCTAACTATTTTTTTTTTTTTACGTTTTTTGTACGTATCCTAGATACATCGAAATATTTAGAAGTAGTTTAGCTGAAATACATTCCCAAACCGGACCTAAAATGCGCTCTTCCCTCTCGGGTCTCGGTAGATCAACTCCATACGATCGCAACGAACGATTTGGAGGACCAAATCGTCTTGGTGGTGGTGGCGGCGGCGGTGGTGGTCCACCGACTATGTCACGACTATCACGGTTTCGAGGTATTGTATCAAAAAATGAATTGAAATCCTAAATTCAAGCGCAAGACTAAACTATATCTGTTTTATTTTTAAATGTTTTTCAAAAGGTGAAACGGAATGGGACGATTATGGCGACGGGTATTGGTCTCGTGGCGGTCCAGGTCCGGTAGGTCGAGCTAAACCGCCTATTAGAGGAGGAGGAGGCGGTGGCGGTGGAGGTTATGAAGACGAAGAATATATGGACGGTCCTCGTCATTTCGTTCACATGAGAGGTCTTCCCTACAAAGCGATCGAAGACGACATTGCATTGGTATTTACAATGACAGCTTTAATCAGGATGGAAACCTGCGGCGTTAGTTGTTGTTAACGTGTGTTCGATGGGTTAGTTTTTCAGACCTTTAGAACCAGTGGACATAAGAATACTATTTGACAAAACTGAAAGACCATCTGGTGAAGCGGTGGTGGAATTCGCAAGTCACGAAGAAGCTGTTGAAGCTATGAGCAAAGTAATTGAGCAGCTAAATGTTGTATTTCTCTCTCAAGATGAAATTATTTAACGCTTTAACTTGATCAACAGGATAAAGAACATATTCAGAGTCGCTACATCGAATTATTCCTGGATTCTGTTCCCGATTATAAAGGAGACTTCGCTAGATCTGGACCTGGTCTGAGACCAAATATTCCCCGTACGAGAGGCGCGCCTTTCTCTGGTGGCGGCGGTGGCGGTGATAGAATGCGTGGCTCCGGTTTCAGCGGAAATTCAACGAGAGGCCAAGGTTGTTGAAATTTGCGTTTGGCTTATAATTCCTTGCTGACTTGCAAGTTTTCATTTTGTATTATATTGCAGGAACAAAACCGTTTATGTCGAGCGCAGGTGGTGGTTTCCGAAATAATTGGTGAAGAAAAGCATACGTAATGGAAAAAAAAACAAATTTTTCTTCAGTTCGCATTTTCTAATTTTATATTGTATAATCATTTCGTACACGTAATGTTAAAACCTGAAAGACATGATGTATATATTCGTAATAAATTATTCGACATTTTCTTTTATCGATTGTTCATTATTGTATTATTTACATTGTGAGTTTTAACTTTCATCTGTCGTGACCTCGTAACTTCTCCTAATAGCGTTGGACTTTGTTATCTTTCCGCTGAAATTCAATTGCGAATAATTCATCAGTTCTGGTCTGACTGTGATTTCGTCATCTCATTGAGAGACTTCGTAACATCGCTAAATAACCCCTTCTCTGCAAAGTAACTCTTTCAATCGCAAGTTTAAGCAATTGCAATAAATTATTCGACTGATTCGTTTATCAATATTATTTATTATAATACGTATTTACATGCTATAAATACACTCAAGTTAAATTCTACTCGTTACTTTCAGTTTTTGATGGTAATTCTACGTTGAAAAGCTCCATGTATACTTTGTCTTTCTCCAGTACCCTTTTCAACTTCTCATCGGGTGATGGCTTCTTCAAGCCGTACACTTCTCGTAACTTATCTACTTCTTTTAAAACTAACGAATCTACATTAGCCAAAGGTTTATACTGCGAATGAACCAGTTGTGAACCGAGTGCGAAGCCACCGATACTCACAGCCCACATCTTCAAATAATAGCTCCAAGAGATACCGAACGGCATTTCAAAATAATCCTTTCTGTTCTTTTTCGAGTATTTTGAGAGCTGCTTTCTTGGTTTCTTTTTCAATAACGGTGTTGTAGAAATTGATACCACCGGGGTTAAATTTAATCATAATATATTCAACGGCACCACCAACGAAAAAGGATAAGCCGAATAAGAGGCGTAAATTATGCTTTCGAACTAATTTCCCATAAAGAGCAAGCATCACGAAACTTCATATAATATTCCAGCGTAACGTTTCACGTTTGCACTAAAGTTTTTTCACAGTTTTCGAGTTTTTCTCTTCGATACTGTCAAAAGTTTTCCTAAACGACAATTTTCTTTATTTCTTATCACTTAAAATTGATCTGATTCCATTTTTATAAAAACTTCGATCAACAATAGATCAACAGGGATCAACAAGGTTGTACAAAACCTGAAAACTTCATTCATAAATTTTCATAATCAACAAATTTTTTCATCTAAAAGCCCAAAATTCTGTTGCGTTGGAAGATAAAACGGGTGAATGGGTGAAGGGGAGCTTGGAAAAGAGTAAATTCACAGCATCAATCACAAATTAATCAACATCAACAAACAAAATCAACATCAATTTTTGATTTTTGAATTTTCATTAGTTTGATACGACACGAATTAAATCTGAAAACTGACAGTTTTCATGTTGTTGATTGTGATTTGATATACTTTATAAAAATTCATTTAGTTGAAAAATTTTAGAAGCGATTGAAGGAGCTGAAAAGATGATCAAATGTTGATTGACAATGGAAGACTGGAAGAGAATTTCAACATTTGTTGACGGGATCAAACGATGGTGAATTTAACCATTCCGAAATCCGGGAAAAGTTCGTCGATTGCTCCGTTGTAATTTATATCAGCCAACTTGTCAATTTCTCAATTCATAGATAATCGACGTGTTTAACAAAATAACAGCTCTTCAATTATTATTGCTCGTTGTTCATTTGATCGCGAACGTTTTTTCTGCTCGTATTTCGATTTCTGTATGCAATTGTAACCGTATTTCAAATATAATTATAATGGCACCGAAACAACGAATGAGGATTGCAAATGAAAAAGCCAGTAGAAATATTACAATGAGAGGAAATGTACCCAAATCCACTGTAAGTATGCTCAATTATCATAGTTTAGCTTCAAGTAATGTTGCTAAGTACCACGTCGTATGGTCTGCCTGTTAAGAATGACTACGTATATACTTATTTCATATCTTCATGGTATTATTATTTTTTTTTTTTTGCAGAAAAATGGTGAAAATAAATATCCTGTACCTCCCTGGTTATTAGCACTTTTCGTATTTGTTGTATGTGGATCTGGTAAGAATCAAATGCTTTACGTATACATAATCATATTATACATACATACGTGTACGTTGTCGTTGAACTTTTTGCTTCGATTAATCTGGAATTTTATTTTTCAGCCGTGTTTCAAATCATTCAAAGTATAAGAACGGGATGGTGAAATTTTAGCAATTCTTCTCTTTAGTTCTCCGTTTCTATGCAATAAGTTTTTGTGAGCTGTATAAATCGAATATCAGTGTACATTTCCAAACAGAGAATCTTATTGCTTTTTCGCATTTTTTTATTTGTAACCGTATTTTTTTCTACATAAACGTGCAATACATTGCCAAGAAACTAATGAAATTTGCATTTTATATATAGCTCATTATTTATATTTGTATGTTTTTTATGTCATGTTCAGAAACAACAGTTAATTGTTAACCGATTGTTACTTGATTTTGTATATATTTTCGGTTTTTTTTTTCAATTTACTTATTTATTCAACAGGGATGTATATACTTATGAATCGCAGAAATGTCATTCCATTTTAAAAATACAAATTGTTTTTGAAAATGGCTTGTTTATGAAAAAATGTTCAATGATTTTAATCAATTCGCCGTAAGTACGTCTTGTTTTATGAAGCTGACGTATGCAAAATTCAAGCTGCTCTATGGCTCTGCTGACTTGGTAGTCGGCAAGTCGGCACAATTTGCCTCTCGCTCTCAAGTTTCAATTAGTGATAAAGTACAGTAATAGAAATAATGAACTTTGAACAAAAATGAACAGAACTAAGAAATTCATACGTTGCCATGGGTTCCCAAAATTTCTGAACATTCTGAACAAAAAACTTTTCTCCTTGATAATTTTTATCGTCTTAATAATGGCAACACTGATTTTAAGAAAAAAAAAAGAAAGTACCACAACACGGCAGGAAGAGGAAGGGTGGCACGCACGAATCAAAAGTTATCAATGTTTCGAATAGTTTCGAAGAATACGAGAGTGGTAAGATGATATATCGACAACTAGTGAAAAATGAGCGTACGGTAATTAAGTAGCAGTTTTCACTTTCGCTGTATTATCATAAATTATTTCTACAGTTTACCACAGCTTACATACGGTATAATCTTCTGCAATGTTTTGAAAATCTTTCCAACTTCGGCATGGAGTGAACGGAGACAAATGAACTACAAATCGATGATACTTTCGAGTATGCTGTAAATTGTAATTTTATGCAGGTAAGTACAGTACCTAAATTTTTTACCTTTATTTAATCTAAATTACGTTCTGATACTGAACGAAAGTGTTGAAGTCAATGAGATTCGAGTGGTTACTCTCTCTTTATCACAGTGCAGTGCATTTAAACTTGTGAAGGAGAATAGATATTTCAATGAGTAATTCTATCATAAATCAAACGTAAACTTCAGGAAGAAAGACATTATTGATAAGCTTGGGAACAAGGTGGAAAGACAACTCGGTGGTCATACATGAACTTATGCAACTAATTTCACGTGATTCTGTAATTATTGCTAATTACGTTTCGTGTATTTTTAGGTACAAGTTGTCGTTGAAAAATGCCCCTGTGTAGTAAATTATTATCACCTGTGGCCACTACATGCCACGAATATGTGCATCCATGGACTCCTTCGTGTTACACCGCAAGTGCAGGATTACTACTACACGCTCTGCAATCCTCCTTCCGCTTATATGTGACCGTTTATGCTGTAAGTCCGTTAATTAGATCAAGTTACACGGTGTTTTGCACTGATCGCAGTCATCATCTTGAACAATAATTCAGTTCAGAAGACTTTGTACCGTGAACTGTGATAAAAGATGTAATACCTACACATTGTTCTGCAATCTGGCCATCGTGTATCTTGCATATAATTTAAATAATTATTCATTGTATTTATTCCACAACGAAAAAAAACCGTTCCTCGTTACCTTGAACCTGTCACATTGTATTTTCAATTCTTTGAAATTCCTTCTCGAGAGGAACATAATCCTACAGAAACTAAGCTACATACGGTATCGATTGGCTAAACGATGTAATTACATTTAAAGTATTTATACTTACAGTTGGCCTTATTAATGAAAGGGCGTAAACCTTCGAAAAAAGATATAAAACGGACGTTTTATGGAATTTTGCAATCGACCGCATTTATAGGATGTCATGCGGTGGGATTTTCACTTTGCGCTTGTTTCATGAGGTGGGTACCATGGAATATGAAATCAATTATGATACGTGGGTTACGAATTTATTCAAATTATAGTAACTTTTGTTGTTTTTCATATTCGTAGGCACGCTCTGGGGCACTACAATTTCTTCACGTTTGCGTTTTTACCAACATTTGTATCGAGCTGGTTTGCAATACTCGTAGAAAGACCGTCTCGACGTTCTTTACTCAGTTTATACGTTACCAATATCGTAAGTATACGACGTTCAACTGGGTTAATTTTCTATGCAAATTCGTATAATGAACTGTTCTTTTATTGAATTCAATTTCTATGCTAATGATATCTCTACGTCAAATGAATGACATTTACAGGCATCTGAGACGCTTTACCAAATGTTGGTATGGAGGAAAGTTGTCAAACCGATAGCTTTCGCTGACGTACTCATTTTCACATCTTCAATTTCGTGTCTTCTGTACCTTTATCGCAGTCAGTATAAATCAACCGATTCAATTTATTCGTTGATAAGGTAATAATCGCATGAAAACTCGAATCTTCATAAAAGCGAATAATCTAGGTATGAATTTTTCGTCGCAGGTTCATCGTAGGTCCTTACGAACAATTAGGATACACTCCAGACTCACCGGACACCGAATCTGCACCCCGTCAGTTCCCCACCGAAAAACCAAAACGACCCGTAGCGAGTTCCAGGATCGTTCAGAAACATTCCTCACATGGTACTCTGTATCGTGCAATGACCTTATTCTTTCATTGTATCAAAGAGTTCAAAAACTACTTGAAAACAGTTACCAAATGTCAATATTGCTCTCATCCGCATGGCTGTGTTCATTATTGGCTTCAAGTAGGTCGAAAATTTTCGCATATCCTTTCGTTCGTCTCAAAAGTGTTTAAATAGTTCTGCTAATTTATATTTCTATCCACTTTTCAGGGAGGTACTAAAGTATTTGCGATCGGATATGGGTTACAGCTCAGTTTACGTATATTGATGCAAATGAGAAAAATGACCCGAAGACCTGTGCTACTTTTCAGAGCTCTAAAAAGTTCGGATACTTTTAGCTTAGGGGTATTTTTAGGTGGATTTTCATTTTTGTACAGGGTAAGTACGATTACTGCGGTCGATGCGCGACTCGAGAATATAATTTTATTAATCGAACGTACGTATTCGTTTCTCTCTTCTAGTTTATGTCCTGTATGTTGAGAAGATCGCTACGTAGGGATACTCAAGCGATTGCAATACCCGCAGCATTCGTGGCTGGATCTACGTTCTGTTTCTATCGGAGTAACACCATCGCTCTCTATGTGATGTGGAAATCGTCACAGGTTTGTAATTAGAATTTCGCCTAAAGTGGCTTTATTCTTCGAACGATTAACCGCAATGTTTACCAAATCAAAACAGATTCTTTATTTGGTTGGTCGAGATAACAAGGTGGTCCCGGAAGTTCCTCACGCAAGTATCTTTTTCCACTGCTTATCTACGGCCATTTTATTCCAAGCTGCGATATTCGAACCTCAAAACTTGCGCTCATCGTATTGGAACTTCTTACATAATATGTCCGGAGGAAGGTGAGGTGCACTAGAGTTGGTGAATTCTACTTTTATCTTATCTAACGAATTATCATTTTAATTCGTAGAATCGGCGCTATGGATCGAAAATGCTTAGATATGTACGGCCTGGAATCCAGTAAAATGGTAGATATGATTAAAAATAAGCATCGACGTAGTTAGTTAATTGGTAACGAAACCACACCTGGGAATAATGCAACTATAATGACTACATTCGTACGAATTTAGTCGGAATTGGATTTTAGACAGTACTACACCGTTGTAGAATTAATTGATCGTTATTATTTTCTTCATTTTTATACTCGTATTGTTTGTATAAAATCTATGTCAACTTTCGTAACATTGGTCTATCTGTTTTTCTTTTCTTTGTTGTTATGATCATTACTTACTATCATTCTGTTTATACATAAGATGGTGTATGTGAAATCAAAATATAAATTTTTACCTTATTTCTATAAGAAAAATACGTATCATTTTTCGTAACCAGTTTATTTATAATCCATACAATTTGAGCCAAGGTTTGAAATCTTGCTGCCAAGGTAAAATACCGATGGGCGTTTGACTCCAGTTGCAAGATTCTAAAAAAAAAAACATACACAGTTGATGACTCGTTTCGATTTTTTGTGTTAAAAAAATGTCCTTTTTTTTACCTAAAGAATCGTCTCCTTCAAATACCGTATTTGTATTGGACACACTTTCGGTAGTATTATCATATTCTAACATGTCCTCGTCTTTAAGAATTAATGAAGTCAAAGACTGCTTAAGATTATCTCCAACGTTCACGTCTTCGAGATTCGAGTAACCATTATAAACATCTATCAATTCTAATAATTTATCAGTTGTTGTAGAATTCAACGCAGGCGATTGAATTTCAAGTAAACTGAAAGTACGAAATATTTTCATTAATACGAATCAACAATCACTTATCACAGTAATGAAAATCTACATACTCACCTTTTTAAATAAATAACAACGCTATCAGTGGGTTGTCGCAGGGCCATTTTCAACAACGTAGACGCTTCTTGGTCGAGAAGCTGAGGACGTCTTAATTTGAGCGAGCTCTGATATTGCTTTCTTCGGGCTTTAGAAGCGCCATTTTGTTTGAGAATATTTAGAAAAATTTCATTCAAATGAAGAGCGGCGCATTTCCTGCGAACTGTCGACTCAACCCGATCGATGGTTATTTGAATCAGGCTTCTTAGAAAGTAATAACATTTGGTAGATACGCATAATACTGATAGGATTTCGTTCCAGGTGCGTACGTAAGATTCTTCCAAACAACCATCCTTATCGATGTTGGCAGAATTCAGCAGAGTGTTTCCTTCGAGTAGTTTATCGACAAGAAGTTCGCCTTTACGAGGATATTTTCGAATTAATTTGGATAGTTTTTCAACAATTATCTTGTACACGTCGTTCAAGTTCCATTCGTCAAAGTAATTGTAATCCGTAGTGTCGGATGTCCCGTGCAGGAAACGAGTGATCATTTCTTTGTGGTCCTTAGAAATTTCGTCAACTTTTTCGCAATCGTTAAGTAAATAAGTTTTGATAATTAAGTGAACGTTTAGGCACTTTTCTACATCGTTGATGGTATTTTCGCCTTCGCTACAGATGTTTTCGAAGTTTTCGCTGGACCAATATTCATCCTGAAAAAAATTTACACATGGTGAATACATATTACAAATAACAATGATGAGTACTCCGAAAAATGAATCTCACTTACGTATAACCATTTTAAACAAAACTCTACAGCTTCACGTAACAAAGATAAACTAGGACAGGACGAATCGTGAGCAGCTTTATGGCGCAGTTCTATAATCCAAGCAGGAATACCTAATTCTTTAGCTAAATCTTGCAGCATATATGCCGAACGATTACCAAAAGTCGAATCGGTAACAAAATTTACAAACCTAAAAACAAAATTAGATTACTAGAAATTTTATAAATGAAATTTTCGATAAGATCGTTGTTTACTTGGTAACAGCCATCGAATATGTAAGTTCTAAACTCATACGGTTAGGTAACCAATTTTCATTTCCATCGTATTGTGTATCTCGTAATGTCGTGTCTATTAAAACCAATGTACATTCTATACCCATATGAAGATTTGAACATCTGAAAATCATTACAAAAACCACAGCTTTAGACGACATTCGTTAGAAAAAATGTAAAAATGTAGACGTTGTACTCTACCTAGTTTTCCAAACGTATAAATGCTCGAGTGCTTTCTTCTTTAAAGCAATATCACTGCCGAATAAATTATTTCTACAAAACTCCCATTCTTCCCTGAAAAGAAAGAAATCAACGAGCAAAATACAATTATTTATCCGACAATTTCAACTCATTTTTAGTGAGGAAAACACTTGATCTTACTTGCAGAACCAGGGAACTTTTTCTATCTTACTCATTTTTGGTAATGAATATAAACAGTCCAAATAATCGTGTGGTCAACCGCATAAATGAAATATAAGGTCGTATTTATCACTTGAAGTTAGAAACGATATAATTTTCTAAACCGCTGAAGAACGAACATTTTTATGAAAGATTTTAAATATAGGAAAAAAGTGACGAAAAAACATTGTCACTTTGATAAAAACGCACATGTAGTCATAGATATCAAACAAAAACTGGATTGAAAATCTGACGACAAGTTCAACTTTGACGCATGCGCAATGACAAAAAAACATAGTTGACGCAACACCACCTATAGTAGAAGGCCGGAGCGCACTTCGAAAATCAGGGTATGACGTCAT
>FIZT01025966.1:0-12370 GCA_900065295.1 Paracoccus marginatus | reverse complement strand
GATCTTGGGGTAAGGGCCACTCAAAATGGCCGCCATTTTGTAAGTAGGGCCACCTTTTTTTTAGGACACTCGCTAGAAATGTTCCCTAGGATGCCCCCTTCAAGAAAAAAAATGTCCCAGAGAATCGCCAGGGGGGTGCAACTCCCCTCTATGCTGGCTCCCCGACTAGCAGGCTCGAGTGGAACAGACCCTTTAAAAAAAGTTTTTGGGTCGACCAATTTTTCCGGACAACTCGAAAAAATTTTCCGCAGATTTTTTTTTACAGAAATTAAAAATTTTACAAAATCTGTAAAAATTGAAAAATTGATAAAAATAATAAATGTGTGAAAAATAAAAATTCTTAAAAAAATTGAAAAATGTGGAATTGAAATTTTGAAAATTTTGTAAGTATGAAAAATTTTGTAGAAATTGAAAAATTTAGAAAATTTAGAAAATATGTAAAGAATGGAAATTCATTGAAAACTGAAAAATGTGAAAATGAAAATTTTTAATAAAAATTTAATGAAAATTGAAAATTTTGAAAGAGAATTTCAATCCACCCTGATAAAAATGAACGTCACTTTATAGGTAGATAGGTATGTAGTTGAAAATACACGAATATATTATCGATTGAAGTAAATTTTATAGGTTTTTCATTTCTTCATTATTATTTTTCAGGGTGCTGGCGAAGGTACGCAGTCGATTGATCCGCAATTGGAGCGTCAAGTAGAAACCATTCGTAATTTGGTAGATTCGTACATGAAAATAGTAACGAAAACTTGCCGCGATCTCGTCCCGAAAACTATTATGTTCCTGATTATAAATAATTCGAAAGGTTTCATCAACGCCGAACTATTGGCACATCTGTACGCGTCCGGAGACCAGGTAAGACGAGACTCTACTCGGTACGACTTACGCATACTTGGCCATTGTTTTTCCCCTTTTTTAATCGTCTTTATTTCGACGGTCTAGTCGTCGATGATGGAAGAAAGTCCGGAAGAAGCGATGAAACGCGAAGAAATGATGAGAATGTACCACGCGTGCAAAGAAGCGCTTAAAATCATCGGAGACGTAGCGATGGTCACAGTCACGACGCCCGTACCGCCGCCGGTGAAAAACGATTGGCTCGCTTCTCAAATGGATAATCCGAGGTACGTACTTCGGTGTCGACGACGCGACGTATACGTCACGTTCACGTACTTGTACGATTAACAACTGCCCGTTTGATCGCAGGTTATCACCGCCGAGTCCGGGCGGCGCTGGAAGGCGACCTACGCCGCAGCAAGGAGCCTCGATGGCGTCCAGAGCTCCGCCACCACCTCCAGCAGCCGGCCGTCCAGCACCGGCTGTACCAAATCGGCCGGCGCCCGATCAACAACGACAACCACCTATGCCACCGGGTCGGCCTGGCGGCGCAGGACTACCGCCGCCACTTATACCTACGTAAGTGTTTGTTTTATTTGCTGGTTTTCGTTTCGTTTCGTTTCATTTTCTTTTGGGTCCGTCTCGCTTCTGTTGTGAAATTTCATTCGGTCGTTGGGTTAAAAATCTTTTTTTGAAGAGTTGCTCGATCGAATTTGCGACAGATTTTTACCGGACCAACGATCGAATAAAATATCATCGGCATTTTTCTCGTTGCGATAGCAAAAAGAGAAAAATTCTACTCGGTAATCGTACATTTGTGATGGTGTGTATGTGTGTGTGTAAATTACAGGCGCCGTTAACTAACATCTCTAACGCATTGTAACACGGGTGAAGTGCTATTCCTTGCTACTAGCACCATATTATTTAACATTTATACTTCATCTAACATCGTATTCTTACCTCTATCGTAGCAGTATTTTACTAATGATTTTGGTGTATTCTTCGGTATATTTGGTTCATGATTTTCGTTTTAAGCAAAAATTATACGGTAAATTATAATAATAATTATAAATTATACCTACTCGGTGATCTCGATTCAGCTAGTGGATCATCGCTGTGTCAACGAATCTAGGCGGGTGTTGGCTTCAACCTTGACCTTGACCCGTAACCCGTGACGTTTACTCCACATTCGTCACCGACGAACGTTCTTCGTTTGTAAACAAAAAAAAAAAGAAGTGAAATTCTCGTGTTTTTTTTTTCTTTTTCAATAAGCTGTGGACAAGGAATGGTTTCTCACCCGTCTATATTCGGGCTCTTATTTGTATTGTACGTAAATTATAAATATTTATTTTTGGTGTTTTTGTTTCAACTAACGATTTCGCCTTTTCATGCCTTTGATGGTGCATTCGTAAATTAAGATGTTTCGATATCCGGGCAGATTTTTTTTTTTTTAAATTATGCGTTACTTTATCGCGTTTTCGTGAATTGTGTTTTGGTATCGGGTCGGTTGCAGTTGTTCTTCGTAGGCATTTCGATGATTACGAAGAACAACTACGTTTGAAAATTATTTCGAATAAAATATTATACGCACAATTGGCTTTTTAGTACAAATTTATCGTTTATCGTTTAACGAATAACGAATCAATAAATTATTGTAAACGAAGTGATTTCTAAAATATCGATACCCTCACTCGAGTTGTTGTTATTTGAAAAAAAAAAAAAAAAAAATGGCTAGTAAAATATGTATCATCTGATTTCTTCAACTATGCACGAAACACTGTCGGCTTTAGACTATAGAGAGTACGCCTAGCCGGGCCATTTCCTACTCTTTGCACCGGGGAATATAGTGGAAGTTTTGGCGGAATTTCCACCTATTCGTAGTTCACTTACACTAAATTATAAAACGATAAATTAGCGTAATTTTATTGAAAAATTGTATCTTTATACGTGTATTTAAATGGTGTGTTCATCAGTCGTGGAGGAATTCAATTGCCGCCCCAGGTTCAGCAGCAAGTGCAGCAAGCGGTCGGCAAAGCAGTCACCCAAGCCGCCGTTAACGAATTGGCTAACGCGTTTTCTAGTCGCTTTAAATAATCTTTCAAACATCATCTCTTATAATTATAATTTCTACTCTATACATCATTATCATATAGGTTATTTACATTTATATATGTACGCCTTCTTCTTTTCATTCCCCCCTCTCTCTCTCTCTATAGATGTATCTTTCTTATTTTTTAGGTTGTTTTTCGTTTTTTTTTTTTTTTTTAATTTTTGTTTCGTTGGCGGTGCAAATAAATTATACGTACGTTTATCGGCCATCATCAAAATTTACTGCGAGTAAGGTAATTTTTGCTGCGTACGAAGCTAAATTTAAGGTATTGGCTAAATTATATAAATTTTCCGGGTTTTTCGGTTCGCTTTCTTTAGATTATTCGTTTCGATCATCGATTATAAAATAATAATATGTTTTATTGTTCAAATTTCGAAATCATTGCGCTTATTGTTTTTTTTCTTTCTTTTCTTTTTTGTTTGTTTTGTTTTATTCTATATTCTATTTTTATGGATATTTTTGATTTTGAAAGTAAGTTGATAATTTGTTTGTTTCTGTGAAACGTTATAACTAATGAAATCATTTTATCGTGTACGTCATCTTATGTGCGCCTCTGCTGTTGATTTTTGGCAAACTATTTCATATTCGTACGTTTACGTATCTGGTACATACTATACATATAAAAGCCATGCGAGGGGATAATTTTCACTAGCTGATGTGGCAAAATTTTGTTACGTTCGTGTCTCGATATTAAGGGTGTCCGATCGACGGTTAGTGTTCCAACTTTAGATAGGGGCCATCTTTCCGAATTGTACTTGAAGCGTAATTTATGTCGTACCTACTAACGAACTGATATCATATTCGTACTCGTAAGCGAATAAAATTATTCCATTTGAGGAGTGATCAATTCATCAAGCTGCCTGCATTACCCAGTCGATTGGAGAAGTTCGCCTTTGCTGCCGGTTCGTTGTTTTTTTTTTTTTTTTGGTGAGGAATAGAGATATTATACGATAAAAAAATTTTCCCTTTTTTTTCGTTGTGAATTTCTCGAAACTTATAAAGATATAAATTTTTCTTTGCTCAGATTAAACGAGAAAAGTTTTTAAATTATCGAATTAAAAAAGCAATATTTTTTGTAAAGCTGCGTGTATAATAGATACTTACCTGTAATTAAACCAAACGAATTCAGCAGTATGGTTCTGATTAAAACGAAAAAAATTAATTCTCTACCTTAATCCTTTTTGTTTTGTTGATTTGTTTCGGTTCCCTCTTACTTTTCGTTCGTCTATCTATTTTTATTTATCGTTATTCTTAAAATATTTATTTTTTATATACTATTTATGATAAAACCCGTTACTGTATGGACATTGGAAAGATCAGTACCTATTACAGGTCTTTCAGATGTTTAAATTATTTAGAAGAAAAAAAAAATGTACATTGATTACTTCAATAGTTACCATTTGATTATGAGCATTGAAAAATTGGCTTGATTATTTTTACTTGATATTTTTTTTAAGAGTTGAATACCTACCTTTTTAATATAAAGCATAATTATTTACGTACGTTTCGTGTTTGTACGAGTGAACTGTTAGTTGCACGTACATACGATATATTGGAAGAAATAATCGTTGGAGTCAATTTTTCTTGTATCGTATCATGTAATTTTAGAAGGGGGAAGCGATTGGATACGATTTTTTCTTCCATTAATGATTTGTGGATATTTGCGCTAAAATATATATATATATATATATATATATATATATAAATCAGTCGATGAAAGATTTGTTGAGTGGATCGAATTGAAACAACAACAACAACCGCAAAAGGCTGCATTACACGTTAGTGGCGCGTTTTAGAAGTACCTATTTTAAAGTATATTTTTTGAAGAAAAATTACATTGCACTTTTTATGTAAAGGATTTACCTACCGTTGTGTATTTAGTATAAATGATATTTTACGTAATTACTACCTTCATTTAGTATCTACCTACGTTGCATTACAATAAATAGTAATAGTATTAATGGTAATGAAAATAATTTTTAGTACGTACGAATACTTTGATGAGATTCTCAAGTGTCAAGTGCGATACCTCGCTTCGCATATTTTTATTATTACCTAATAACAATATCTACAGTACATACTGAAGAGGAAAATTTTCAATATTACTATAAATTTATTACCTACTTGTACGGTATGTTAATCATTTCACTTCCGCTTGTGTCAATTATACGGCTTATTCTTTCGCGTAATTAGTGTACGAAATATTATACTAATAATAATAATATTTAAATAGGTCCCCCGGTATTTTAAAATAAAAACTGTTTTAGAATGCTCTCATACAATTGTACAGTAGAATAGTTTTATCAACATAAAACATTATTTTATTTTAGATACATAATATTTTCAACTCACTCTACCAATTTTATTTACTGTATACATACATATATAGTAAACAATTATTTTTATTGTTATTGATTGTTGCTGTTTATAGATACTAATAAATTGCATATTTAACGTTTTTCGAGTATTTTTCATCGCTCATACTTCTTACATTCACTCCTTCACTCAGTCATTAACTATTGGTATGCATTAGTGCTCATCATCATTCATCACTAATCCTTCTCGTAAAAGGTGAAGTTTTTTTATTTTTTTTTGTGTGTGTGTGTGTGGTTAATCCATTAATAGCGTTTACTAATGTAGAACTAAAGGTAAGAATTAAGACGATCGGCGTTGTTGATTCTTTGACTAATCGCTAATCCCAAGTACGTAGTAGTTACCTACTGCCTGTATGGTGCCAGTTTGCGTACGGCTGCTTTGGATTCTGGCCTAAGCGCTAATCGGTAATTGGTATTGTTTGGGAAGACATTTGCTCTGTGCAAGTCTTACGTGGTTTCGTATTTCACATTGGTGTCATGGTGAATTTCTAACGCAAAATCAGGTACCTAATACAATCGTACACATTTATATGTATATGTAAAATGTATACCTAAATGCGGAATTCAAGCTCCATGGTATTCGCGAGCAATCCGAGATCCACCCTTTATTATCATATCACTTTTCTCTTCGGTCATCAAAATAAGCTGATTGTATGAGAAAATGTCATTTTGGGCACCTGTAGGGAGTTATGCTGAAGTTGGAACGCACGTACAGAGGACAGAGCTATTGATTTTCGAAAATTCCGAAATTGCGTAACAAGGTGCGATATGAGATCCAAAATTTTTTGTCATACTTATACAAGTCAGTAAAGATGCGGAATTCGAGATCAGCCTCTTATGTAATGTACATTATATACATCGTTGTATGTATTGTACGTAATGGTACGCTAAGTCCGAAAAAGTTGGTGTGGCAATCTTAGATCCGGCGAACGGATCTCATGATCTCGAATTCCGCAGCTGTGGTATGAAACGGATCTCGAATTCCGCTTTAGGATACGTAGTATATACTATGTAGCTCGTCTACTACGTCGATGTAGGCATTTTTTCACTGTATCAGCGTCGATAATACATACATACATATGTATGTAATTTATCTGGCCTATTCTGTTTACAGGAGACCTGTTCCCTCGTTACCACCTAAGCTACCGAGTAGACCGGCGTATTTATGAATAACTTTTTATTTTTTTATTGAAAAGTCCATTTTTCATTTTCGAATACCTACGTGGTACTCTCATACTGATAAAGATTTTTATACTTGTAACTCTAAATTTTTCTCTATAAATTATTGCTATGTATTCCAATATATGAGCTAGTATAGCTGAGGTGAAGCTACATACTGTACGTACGTACGTACCAACCAGTACATAAGAGCTTCATATTTTTTTTGTTGTTTATTTTGTGCTTGAATTAAAGTGAAGATGAGTCATTCATCATAATAGGTGAATTGATGATGGCGATAACGTGATCAACGATTGTGGCTCGACCGATAAGAATACGCGAAAGAACATTATTTTTGAAGGAAAGTAATATTTTGTAATAATCAATTCGTTTGTGGCTGTGCTTTAATTTATTTCATCTGTTGTAATTTATTACGTATAAAATTTTTTGATTTCTCGGGATTGTTTTGTTTATTCTGCTTAGTTCGCTACCTTGTGCATTCTAAAACCTATAATGTTGTTCGTTTCGTAGAATAATTTAAATTCTTTGATAGAATGATATCGTAATAGACATTTTTGACATTTTCTTTGATCGTTTGAGTACCTGCACTGCGCTGGGATTTAGAGCAAGTTATGATTTTTGCCTGAAATATCGGTTTCACTCTTGATTCGAATTCTCGAGTAAGTTCTTATTTGTTATTCCAAGTTTCATTCTCTCATTTACCTACATGCATATGTGTATGCAATGTACATCGTTGGTATGCTTCCTTTCGCAAGCAGCTTGTACGTAATACGTATACACGTCAACTGGAGTTACATAATGAACAAATTTGAACATTGAACTTGAACAAACGAGTAGGTAACCGTCGAAGATGTTCTCGAGTCGAGTTCTCACTTTTGCATAGTTTTTACGTACATTCTTTACTTTCCTCTTTACCAGTTAGAGTTACTTAGACTAAACTATGATGACTTGAGCGATGAAAAAAATTAAAGCATTAGAGCGCTTTTCGGTTTAGGGCATTTTTAAAACATACCTAAATTGAAAAAAAAAGTTTAAAACACGCTACTGTTGCACAAGCACTATTTTGGACAACACTTCCGCGACAAAATTATTTGAAAATGAAAAATGAAAAAAAAAAGTATTCAGTTCTTCTAAACAGTTTTGTAATTGATTTTTTCTGATACTTACCTATTTGACAAGTTTAAATAGGTAATGTAATCGTATATATTTATGAAAATCATTTAAGGATGAGTTTAATAATAGGTAAGTACCTATTGTAATTACGTTTTGGCAAACTTTCTGACATTATTTCATGTTTGTCACTTCATTTATGTGCACTAGTGAGGTGAGGTAAGACGAGGCATGCGATCGTGAGCGTAGTTTTCTTCTTTTCAAATTCAGTATTATTCTCGAAGAATGAAAAAAACGAAAGTCACGAATTGATTATTTTAATTTCATTTCTTTCGTTACACATTCCGAGTGATTTCGCCAATTTTTGGTTAATCCTAATAGCCTTCATTTTCTTGAATATGCAACCAAACTCACATGACTCGATATTTTGCTTAGTTTAGAATTAGAGTTAGAGCCAAGCATTGAGTCGTGTGTGTTTGGTTGTATATTCAAAGAAATCAAGGAACGCCAATTTTTGATTATTTGCCTTGATTTTATCGAATATGCAACCAAACACACACACGACTCGACTCAGTTGAATACATAGAATACAAGACGTTGGGTAAGGTTGGGAACGAAAGTGACGCAGCGCTTACAACGGATATTTTCACTACTACAACATTCATTTCATGAATAGATCGGGCCGCATTTATTATATCTATGTCGGATAATTTCCACAGTAAATATATCTGTGGTCATAATCTCTGAAAGAAATTTTCGTGGTCTCCCTCTGGTCTTCGTCTTCGACTCTTCGTTAAAACTTGAAAGTTGAAATTTTGAGTTGTCAGTCGTGGACAAAATTAATTTAAGTTCGTTTCGTTGTGAAGTAAAAATTCGGGTTATCCAATTTCGTTCTCGTAAATTTTTATTTTGTTCTCGTCAAGATGCGTTCGATTAGTTTAGTTTGTTTGTGCGCTGAAATTATGTGAGCTATGTAAAGTTTACACATCTCAACGTAGATTTGCAACACAATTTCTTAAAACTGAAGTAAGTCATGACTCGTGAGTCATAACTATTATAATTTAATCTATGATTAGATCGTTGTCTTTTGCCTTCTTGATCGCTATTGTGATTGCTAATTCGCTAACATCGGACGTGTGTATTTTTCAGAATGACAAGTTTCTTTTGAAATGAAATGATAATATTGGACCGAGTTCGTCGTCGAATGATTTGAGGAATACTGATTTCAACGATGGCATTTATGGTGAAGAAGAAACGATATAAATTTGTGGTACAGCTGTGTATTGAAGATTTGACCGCCGTGCCGTTCGTAAATGCTGTGCTGTTTGTCAAAGTGCGGTTATTAGATGGTGGCAATTTCAGCGAAACTTCTTCCAGGTGAGTTGACATAATCGTGCTCGTTGATAACGTTTTCAGCTCGATCTGATCGATAATTATTCAGCTCTCGAGTACTTGAATGTTGTACAATTTAATTTTTTTGAGAATGTATTTTTTACGAGAAAATCGTAAAATGAAGGAAACGAAACGAGTAATGAGTTACTGATGATATATTAACTGCATTACTTCAGTTGTTTAGTTTCGTACATTATGTAGTTGTTGAAAGAATATTAGGTAATTGCGTTGCAACAGTAGTAGTTATACCGAATATCGTCAATTTATAATTATTAATCGCGAATACACAGTTGCGAGTAATTATTCGCGGCAACCCGAGTCTCGAAATTAAATTCATTTCTAACGCGACGTACTACGTATGCGTGTATGTATTCAATTTCACGTACCGTGAACATTTGTGTATTTTTTATAAATGAGAATTTTTACGTCTAGTCTTTGTGACGTATTTGAAAGGGAGAACACGCCGAGTTATTATTCGTACTTACCACTTTCGTGCAAGTTTACCATAAAATTTAGTCGCTGCATCCGAATCAACGTTCATTTTCAAGTCGATAATACTTGCGTGTTTTTATTTTTAATCGTCGTAATCGCCGCATCTGCACGTTGAAATTTCTAAACATTGTACCTATACCTAATTGAGAATCGAATTTGTTTCATTGGCGTTGTACGTTGTACGGGGCCAAACGCCAGCGAGATAACGCTCCGTTCGTGTAGCGTGGTGAAATTTTCGCCGAGAAAATTGTTTTTGAAAAGTTGACGATATTTTTACGACTTTTTGTCGTTCATGAAAATGTCATCGCCGATGAGACGGGCATAAAGAGAAGATCCTTCGCGTTCTGTAAACGTTCCTCTATTTCCATAGTAACGCTCAGCGTTAATTTTCATCGCTGTCCGTCGTAAAAAGTTGCTTGTCATACCAATTTAGAATATTATAATTGGTTATGAAAATTTAGTTTTCGTCTTCGGTCTGCCGTTCTCATCTTCTATGCCGCTTGTCTAAATCACACGTTCGTCTCCTCTCAAGCTGTTGTAAAAAAATTGAAAATTCTTAAACGGACTTTTGCATTTAGCAAAAGCCACGCTATCGCAGCAAGCGATGTTTTGTTTGAATCGAACATTCAAGAGCGAATGATAAAAATGAGCCAAGTTCAAGTTCCATCGATAGAAATGGGATTTAAGTAACGGTGGGCAATTTCATGTTTGATGGTTATTGGTTATTGAACGACGTTCAACGTCTACGAAAGTAATTTGAATGAGAATTTTCGTACTCTTTTTTGGTACTCGTTATGCAACTATACATACGTAGATATAAGACGACTTTGAAATTTACAAAAGGCGTTTTTACTTCGTAAATCGTGATTATTTTATTTATACGCAATACGTGCCACTTGATCGAGAAATTTAAGCATCGACACGAAGCTGAATACTAAATCGAGATTTAGAACGAACCCTTTACCGACCTATATGTACTGTCACGTTGCAGCTATCCTTTTAAGCTTTATTCGTAACGGTCGTATTGTAATAATAACGTTTAAATTAATTAGCCTAATAATAGAGTAGAATGTTACACGATAATAAATGGTAATTTCATTACGTTTCGCAGGGAAGAGGTACGAGAGCATATCGTCAGATGGGAAGCTAAATTTCAATTCGTTTGTAAAATGAGCGCCAACGCTTCTACCGGAGTTCTGGAGCCGTGCTTTGTAAGGATATCTGTTCGGAAGGTGAGTTGATCGAACTAAGTAATTCTAGATTTTTATCAATTGCCTACGTACGTAGCTAAACCATAGTAGACAATGTTCTACACGTTTACATTTATGCTGACCAACCAGCCTCGAATTTGATCAACAAAAATCTACGCTATTAAGTAATATTGTAATGGGTTAAACGCTACGCTGTGTTGGTTGTTTATTTTTCATCGGCGACCGTTGCGTTGCTTTACGTCACGTCAGCCTTCACTCGTGTTCAGCTTTGGTAGTTTTTCCAAAAACAATATTCAAACGTGCGAAATTATTTCGAACGGTACGACGTATCGTAGGTGTATGTCGACGCAACGCGTTGTCGAATGATTGATTTAAAAGAAAAAAGAAAAAAAAAACGAGAACGTCAATATGATTTGATCAGTGAGTGTGGGGTGGGAGAATTTTCATCCAAAATATGTATGTTGTGTCTGAAGAAAGGTGAAATCACAACGAAGGTTCTTTTCTTTTGTTGCTAAGGGACGCGACCAAGCGTAGGTGGAAAGCATAGCTCGAGGTTGAAGTTGCTGAATGAGAAACAACTGACTTGATAGGCATTAGTTTTGATTATCTCGACTTCTCCATGTAATACCCGCATCAAATCATTCCAGCTCATCATTCAAATCGTGCAATTTTTCAATATTATCGTGGGTCGATTTTTTCAAGTATCTGTACCACCACGGAGGCGTCTATTTGTGGCTTCGAAAGAAGGAAACACGTCTTATTCATTGCGAGATTGCAGGAAAACTCGAAAAAAAAAATTATGATTCATCGTTTGTGTGAAGGAAAAAATTTGATTTTTCGAATTTAAAATTACGTTTGTGTTCGAATCTGCGATCAGACAGACGATCAGTGCGCCTTTCTCGAAACTCCAGTCGCCCGTTTTTATGCTATACGAATGCGGTGCTACAAAGACGAAAAAATAAAATGCAAAATGACGAAATTAACGACGTTATTCTACCTCTAATTTTTCTATCAATCTTGTCATCTGTTTGGAAGCAAGCCAATTTTATGATGGAATAGTCTTCGAGCCTCGAGGTAATGGGAAGAGAAAAAATGGGTACGAAAACGAATACGTCGACGACGAGATAATGTTCACGCGAGCATTAGCCTGTAAAAATTCAAACTCTAATGATTTGGGAAAACTGAATTCGATTTGATTGAATTCTGCTGTGTTATCGAACACGAGCAAATCATATTTTGCGACCAATAGTTGATTCAAACTTTTCGTATACTTATTGGCAGCCAGATTTCATTCTCGATAATGTCGAATCTCGCGTGTTTAGCCGACTTGAATAAATGTTACGCAGGTACGTCTATGTATACGTAGTCGTAGACGTACTACCCGTAGGAAATGGGTATGTAGATTAGGGTGGGGTGAAATAAAAAACATACCTTGGATTTTGACCTAATTCGGTGAGGTAGTTTACTCTGAGTGGGGAACATCTCAAAAAAAAATTGAGCCCCCAAGGTGCAAGGGGAGGGGAGAGGGAGGTCCCCAAAGTGCACCTCTTTTTGAAAAAAACGCTGTTTTTTGTGTTTTTTAGCCAGTCAAAATGATGTGAGAAACCCTTATTCGCGCTTAAAAGGTGCAATTTGAGTTTCTGCATCTTCCTGGACCA
>FIZT01025946.1:0-30603 GCA_900065295.1 Paracoccus marginatus | reverse complement strand
ATATACCTACTTATACACAATACACATACACTCACACATGAATAGGTACCACTTTGGGAACTCATTTTTTTCCGAAGCGCAAACGATGCATAAGAACCCCGAAAAGCGCAAACGATTAAAAGCGCAAACAGTTTATAAAAAGCGCAAACGATAAACAGCCGCTATTGTATAGGCGCGATGCGTGCATATTATGCATGGGAGACTCGCCATAGCGCTGGGTGTGAAAAAGTCAGCTAAACGGAGAAGGCGCAGGCGAGCGAAAAAAAACCATCGCATGTGGTAGTTAACACATGTTGAAGAAATCAAAGTTTGGCGAGCAGATAAAACGCGAGTTAACGTTGTTTGTTAGATATACATATAAATATTTTTATTATCGTTCCGGTACGGATATACACGTATGTACGATGAGAAATTGAGAATTACTTTACAGCACATTATGGCGGTCGGCGCGCAGCGATGAAAGTGGTGGCCGGGCGTAAATGCGCATAAATGTGACGAAATTATCACCATTTTAGAATCTTTCGGATGTCCTAGATGATCTCTTCTCGTGATTTTTGATAAAGGGGTTGAGTCCATCGAGTGAGAACATAATACGTTGAAAAAAAATATCGATGAAAAAATTACTTGAAAATAAATTTTTTTAATAAGAAAAATGAAAAATTGAGTCAAAAATGAACTCTGAAATGACCAAGAAAATTCAAAAGAAACCACAACTGGAGAAACTTATTGAAAACTACGAAAAACTCGGACATACCACATGAATTAAAAAATTAAAAAAATCGAGAAATGAATTAAAATCATTGGAAAAAATTCTTGAAATTGATTAAAAACTGAAAATAGAAAAAATAATCTGGAAATGTTATGAAAAAAAAAATTTAAGCTAAAAAAAAATAATGAGCCCAAAATTAAAATTAAAAAAAAAAAAAACTGAAAATTCATCACTGAAAAAAATGATAAAAAATTGTGAAAAAATCAAAAAGTTGCAATAGACTGAAAATAAAAAAGAATAAAATGATGAAATATCTAAAACCGAAAAAAACGAAAATTGATTCAAAACAGAATTTTAAAAAATGAGTAAAAATACAAGAAAAACCATCATACAAAAATTTTTTAAAAAATTAAAACGAAATGGAGAAGATTTAGATAAAATAGAAAAACAACCATCGATAGAAAAAGATACAATTTAACAAAAAATTTGACAATTTTCGTCCACCAACCACTCGTCGATCACCGCACACCTGTTTCGACAGCTTTGAAACCACTCCAATTAATCGATACTACACGAAAAAAAACTCCCACAACTTCGACAATACCATCAATTAAATTCACTATCATGGGCAAACATCCTCTCGCCTCCCGCGTCCTGCCCACCCCTCCTGCCACTCTTCCGGTTCCTTAATCATTCAATCGGTGACGCGTATATACTACATGCATAGAACAATCGCGACGATATTAAAATCACGCTCAACATTCGTCGTTTATCATCAATTCATCATCAATGAAAAATAAAATACCACTAGCCACAATTTCATTACCTTTACGAGTAGGTACTACATATTACACAACAAACACATTACCATTCGTCAAAGACCGTATAGTAGGCTAGCAACCGTCGCGTCTGTCGGTGTCGATAGAACACTAACAAAACGCGACGACGACGATGAGAAGACTCGCTCGACAATAGGCCATAATATTCGCGTTAATCACCAATACTAATTCGGTCTAGATAAAAGCATTTCGATTTCGGATCTGTCAAAACGACTCACTCGACGTGTACATACAGAACGAGCCGCGCTCCGCACTCGACGACATCACGAGACGAATAGAAAAGGTAGCCGAAGAGGTGTACAAGTACTATGCATGCATAGTTACACATACGTACGTACGTTGGTACGTCGTGTAATCGAACAGTGACACGCACCTTGGTGTTTTAATTATACGCTACCATATCGACGATATAATTAACACGATTAAATTAGGCAGCTTGTACATAGTTTGGATGCTTTTGTTTGATATACGACGTGAGTACTCTCTCTCGCCCTCCTCTCTCACACAGTACACACAAGAAACTGAATCGAAAACCAAATTGAAAAACAACAACGAGAGAGAGTACATTTATACACGTATAGTACATACATATAACGCCAGCATATACAGTAAATCATTCAAGTGCGGTACCACGAGTTCGGTTATTTGATAGACTAAACAAGGTTTCTAACAGTTGATACCAATCAAGTGCTTACGCCGTTTCGGTTGTTTAAAAATGGTTGCGCGACATTAAAACGGTTTACAGCGTTCGTAAACCATCTGTGTGGTTTTTTAACAGCCACAAAATGCGTACGAAATGGGAGAAAAAAAAACACATTAGTACGGACGTACGTACGTATATATACACGAGTACTACATGTAGCACCGAAAAATGCAGCAGACTGACACGAGAGATATGTTAACAGCTGTAGAAATATCGATAAAAAGGCGACAATTTGGCTAAAATTTGGACGGAAAATAGAAAATTTCTCTTTCGAAAACAATTACACTATTAATATACGTAAATTCGTCGGTGATCGTAATTTTTTCAAGGTAGCTGTATCGTTCGCGACTTCGCGATGACGTCTTTCGAACCGCGAGTATGATGAGTATTGAGTATACGTGGCTGGCAGTAGTATGCATGCCCTCGTAGTCGTAATGGACTGACGAGATAAGTTTCCCGACACTTATTTGATTAATATCTAGAAAACTATTGAACTGGTTCAAAAATTATAAGGCACAAAAAATGCTCAGTATTTCAAGGCCTGCGAATTTTGTTCTATAAAATTTTTTGTAGCTCAATTTTTTGGGAAATTATCGCCAACTGGTTGCGAACCGATGAACTGGTTCAAAAATTGCAATAGACAAAAAATATTAAATTTTTCAAGCTCTACAAATTTTGTTCAGCAAAATTTTTTGTAGCTCGATTTTTTGAAAAATTATCGACAACTGGTTGCGAATCAGTGAACTGGTTCAAAAATTGCAAGAGATAAAAAATATTCAAAATTTTTTTGGGAGAATCGCCGACAACTGGTTGCAAATCTGTGATGGATTGAAACCCAGAAGAGAGCTAAAATTTCTACAGCTACTCATTCGAAGAAAGCCCCTATAATTGGAATTTTGATTTTCTTTCTCATCATGGGTAAAAAATTCTATAACCTTTTTCCTCATTGCAGATCACAACCTTAACAGGGTGGCAGAGTAAAAACTCTTCTGTAAAAAGGATTAAATTACGATTAAAAAATTCATCATTCGATGCTAACCTGTTTCGAGAATACGGCAATATCTTCGTTAAATGATTCGGAAGAGCAGACATCGCCTCCAGCGACATTCGGCTCTCTCGGCGTACACGTTGCCAATTCGCACTTCTCAAATATTAAAGCTAACAAAGGAAACAAGGGGTGTCTGCAAAACAAACCACAAGAAAAAAAATCACAAATTAGTATACAAATAAATAGTAAAAAAATACGCGTAAATCACGCGCGACAACCTATCAAAAATGGTATAAATCAAGGAAACCACTCTCCGTTCCCATAGATATAGGGGATGAACGCGAAGACACAGTATAAACCGTTTCGAAGAAAAATCCTCCTCCACATACGTAAATTCCGATAAGTCATTTTTTTCTTCCCATTGTCAACGATGTCGTCGAATTTTATCAACACCCTCCCACGAGACCTTTGAAATGATGTTGAAAAAGATACCGATCGAATCCGCTGACCCGAAAATCATTTGATTGTCACGAGGAGGGTTGGCGATCAATTTTTTTTTTTTTTAAAAAACCTTCTCGCTGCAGATTCCAAATATAGATTATTGTTAAAAGGTATATCCATCTACCTACATACCCATATATTCCATCTTACGTATTATATTATGCTACGTTTTGTAGGTAGTGGTGTTTTAATCGAAGGGAACGAGGAAGAGTAGTGTAGCAATGCGGACTCCCTGCTAAGATTGATAGGTAGCAGGTGCAAATTGTTACCTACGACCAAACCGAGTCTCGCACTCACACAAATCGTTCGATTACTTTAGAAGAGAGGCTCAGGCACACGAATACTATAGTAGGTAAAGATATAAGGGCAAGTGCTAAAGTAGATAAGTATAATAGGGCAGGACAAGACAAAACAGGTACGTGACGAATTACCCGAGTCATACTGTTGGCCACACGTTAAATACGTCTTATGGCACAGCTATAGTATGGTGGCAGGCCAAATTGAGAAAATCAGACCCCCGGTCGTGTAATTATATATAAAAGACCTATGATTTTCTGCGACCGAGTCAACCCTATTATTAGGCTATTATTGGGGACTAGTTCGACATTAAATCCCGCCTAAAGAACACTCTCCGCGCGCTCTCTCCTCAAAGGTGTAGCTTAATTTCGATTTAATAGTAGTCGCTATTACGTATATCGCGCGCCTCGGTTAAAAATACATAAAATGCCCATCGTCCAGGCTCGAGCTGCTGCATCATCGTCCGCCGTGCCGTGCATTTACGACCATCGATGAATTTACGTATATTTAATCGTATACACGCCGCTTTCGATAAAAAAAAGTCGATCGTTTCATAAATATGGAAATATTTTAATCGTTGTATATCGAGTGAACTCCGCATTTTCTATCAGCGAAATCCACTTTTCAAAAACGCGACCATATAGGTATATAAAAAAAAAAAATGCTTGCATATAAAAAAATACTAAAATAACCGCGCACATAAGGTATATAACCGCAATATATTGAGACGACTGGACAACGTACCTACCTATACGTATGTACATCGGTACTAACAACCAAAATATAAGTAAGTATAAGGAGCAAAAAAAAAAACTCACCAAGACCTAACACGTTGTCCAGGAAACGCTGAATCATGTATATAAAAATGGGCACACACGGCGAACCGTTAATATATAGTAAACATATTATAAACAATACGACCAGAGTATATTATAACAGCTCGGCTCGACCGCCGAGTTAAGCAAGTCACCGCATTGTCCGCTACGTGTTTGACAAAAACTTTAATGAACCAAAAATTTTTTTAACCAAAAAGAACACGAACGTATTGTGTTCACTTATCGCGTTATTAATTTCTCCATCATAAATACGTATGTGTACCGAGGATAATTCGCGATTCGTGCAAAGAAATGCGCGCCACCGTCCAGCCTCTCCTCTTGTCCCATTTTTAATAATCTGTTTTCATTCCTCCAGTCGCCGCCAAAACGAAAGCAAAAAATTATCGAAAATATGAAAATGAATCGAGTACGCGAGCATAATTTCTATTCGCAGCTATCTCGCGAACGTAATACGCATATTTGCGATGTGATCGTGATGTAATGTAAGAATAAGCAAATCTGATACGAAGTGATGAAATGTGCGGGAACTGACGGATGTAGAATTATTCCTACAATTGATAATGATACGTTAGAAAATTATATCTTTGGTCGAGAGAGCAGCAGATACGTCAGGAAGTTGAGATGCACAAGATTTTCACAGTTGGCAATTTTTTCCAATTTTTTCAATTTCGAATAAATTTGATTTTTGTTTTAATATTTTACTCGTATATTTCAAAATAATCAGACGAACTATTGGCCCTTGGAGAAAATCTGACCTCTAACTGCAGAAAGGAAATTCAATTTTCCACAACTTTGGTTCTATTCATTTTTTTCTTAGTAGGATGTTTACTCTGACCATAAAATCGAAAAATATGAAGAAAATTGGGAAAAAAGAAGAAGCAAGTGCTATGAAAACTATCGTACACAATTTCCATGAATATCAGACGAATTGTGGGTCCTAGAGAAAATCTGATCTTTCACTACAAAGAGGAAATTCAATTTTCAACAACTTTGGTTCTATTCATTTTTTTTTTTGAAAGTGCTTAGTTTGGCTGTAAAATTGAAAAATACGAAGAAAATTACGAAAAAATCATAAAAATCAACTTCGGATGAGACTGTAGATAATTTTCTTCATTTTCAATTCAAAAATTTTCATCAAATTTCCAATTTCTTGAAATAGAAAAAAAATTTGAAAAAAAAATTAAATTAAATTAATAAAAAAAATCCATTTTGAGAAAATTTTGCCAAACTCCATTTTTTCTATCCGAATTCTAGACAAACAATACTAATTTTAAAAAAAAAAATTTAAGATACATCAGAGACTTGATTCTCCAGTTGTTTTTTTTTGTTTTTTTTTTCAAAAAAATAATTTTATATCTTCCTCAAAAGTCGAAATTTAAAAATGATTTTTTGAAAAATTCGCTTTAAAACAAAAAATTACCAAAAAATACCATTTCCAAAATTTGATCAAAAATAAAGTTTAAAAAAATGATCGTGTTAGAGATTTTTGAAAATTACTTACAATCAAAAGCTTCACGTCTGCATTTTTCATAATTATTTTTTTTAATCAGAATTTTTTTTCAATTTGGAATCTTTCCTCAGGCTTGAAAATTTTTGAATGCGTCTACATCTTCAAAAACCCCTGCAAAACCCTCTTTCTTCTTTCTGGGTACCAATTCATCGATGCACGCACGACCACCAAAACTGAGTCACCCTCCTAACAACAGGACGTCATCTGCAGAACCTAACCGGCGATACACGTGTCTGCGACCATTTTACATCGCGTAACAAATCACCGTACATGAAAATTTTCATACATACGTTCGAGGCGAAATAATGAAATAAACACCACCTCGAACAATAAATCAGCTCCATATTAACTTCATTCTGCGCAATCGTAAAAACTTCACAAATATAGGTACTCTTTACGATCATCTTTTTATCAAACACTAGTCACGAATCGCATCAGGAGAGCACTCAACATGGTCACGTATTTTAGACACACCGCGGTGTGCCACGGTGTCTGCGCCATCGCCATCCCACGTACGAGTATACGTTTATAAAAAAATGCAAATCGTAATCTCTTCGTTTAATTATTAATTAGCGCTGACATTAGTCAACTCCCGAATAGATTTGGAATTCTCCTCATCTAACAAAAAAAAAAACCACACTGCAAACACGACGAAAAGAATATAAACGCTTCGGCGTTGGCAACCAACCGGACCGTATTCGATGATCTTTCGTCTCTATTATCATATTATTATGAGAGATTCGGAATAAAAGTGATAAACTTTGGTGGAAATGTTGTTTAGAGGAATTATCCGGGAGACCACCATTTTAATATTATTCTTTATACGTTTGAATGGAGCCAGCGTAGGTTATACCAGAATTGAATCACTAATGAAATACCTACCTGGGGCATCGGCGGCTTTCAAACCCTCTCTTTCTACCTATGCTCTCTGTGGCTCGTCTCTATACTGCGTATACTCGCGCGCTATAAGGCTAAGGCTAATGTTAATACGCGTCTTATATATAGTTTTTCGTCTTCTTTTATTTATTTTTTTTTTCATTTTTTCCATCTCTCTCTCTCTTTCTTCTTTTATTTTTTTTCTTTTTATTTTCATCTCTTTTTCTATATGTGTGTATATACTACACAACTACGCGTTCGAAGAGAGCCCATTACCGTGCCTTAACTCGAGTACAAGGCATCGTACGCTATTAACATAACGACCTTACAAAACTAAATCTAGTTTCGAGCTTATTTTATAATATATATTTTTTCTTTCTCATTCTCTCGCGCGTACATTTTCTCTCCGCAGCGATATATATTTCTATTTGTCTCTCACTCTGCTCGGATAGTTCGGTTTGGTCTTTTATTTTTATTCTGCGGTTATTTTTATATAATGCGGCATTTATCAAATACGTATACGTTGGTTGGTTGCTCGGTAGTAACATCTCGTTGGTTGCTTGCGTCGTTGTCGATCACAAAACGCTCAAGAGCAAGCTATATAGTAAGTATACGAGACTCGTTAAAGACAAATCCATCGTACAAAGAATACGACGAGTATCTCCAGGTAGGTTGAACAGCAAATTCTCGCACACACTTATCCAGCCACGCAAACGTATTAAATCGAAAGGCAATTAATTCATTAGCGATTACTACTGCCTCGATGCCATACGTCATAAACGACATATATGTAGGTATATATATACGCGGCTGCCGAAAATTGAAACGTTAATGAAAATGCGCTCGTAATCGTAAATGGGCGAGAGTCGTAAAACACGCCACACAGTCCGGGCTACTTTTCGTCGCGTCGCGTTGTCCAGGCCACACACTCGACAGCACGCGGCTTATACGCGCATACTTTTCGTAGGTACAATAAAGATTACAAAATATTTGAAAACTCGCTCATCCGGCAGCAAAAGGGAAGCTGAGGTGTCGGTACTTACCCATAAATAGAGTCTTTGTCTCTTTTATGGACGTCGTTGACTGGTGTCATCACGTGATTCGTGGTGACGTGATTAGTAGGTGGAGGAGCTGTATGGAACATGTTGGCAGTGTGGTTCATGTGTGGAGAATGATGACTCATTCCTTGTAGAGATCTGTGACCCACGTGCGGATCGTACATGGACCCAGGTCCGGCAGCGTCCATATACGGATGGAGGCCATCGTCGTACTGTAACACGGAGAGAAAAAAAAAACAAAAATTAGCCAATTGGTTTTTATAAAAATTGTAAAAATTAAGTACGCAAGATGAAGGGTGAGGGGAGGGAACGAAGAATGCGAGGAAGAGATTAGAGGTTCAATTAATTTTTTTTGTAACGTTCGTGAGATTATAGAAAACGAGTTTTCTAAAGAATACATCTCGAAAAATTATAAATCAAAATTTTGACATTTTTGAAAATTGTAGCCGAAAATCAAAAATTTTGAAAAATTTCAAAAAAAGAGGAAAATTGTAACTAAAAATTGAAACATTGATTTAAATTTCAATTCCAAAAATTGGAAAAATTGAAAAAAAAATAAAATTAAGAGAAAAAAATTTAACTTGGAAAAAAATCCAAGAAAAAATTCAATAAAAAATTCCAAAGTTGAAAAAAAAAATTTAAGTTGAGGAAATCATAAAAAATTCAAAAATAAAATTATAGCCTCATTGAAAAAGAAACCTTTCAAAAAAAAAACATAAAAAATTGAAGAAAACTATAAATTTGAAAAAAATCAAATAATTCAAAGAGAACGAAAAAAATCAAAACTATGAAAACAATTGAAATAAAATAATTCAAATTGGAAAAATGGAAAACTAAAGAAAAAAATAAGAGCAAATTAAAATGGAAAAAGAAACAAAAATTTTGAAAAAAAAGTCATCATTCAAAATTATTTAAAATTCAGGGGGAAAAATGACAAAAATCACGAAAAGTCAAATGAAATAAAAGAACTAAAAAGTAATTAAGAATTCAAAAATTCAAGTTTCGAAAATTGGGGAAAATCAAAAACTGAAAAATTGAAGAAAAATAAATCATTTTATAAAAATTTAAGAAATTGAGAAAAAGTCAAAATTTAAAAAGTTTGAAACGAATACGTACAATTTGAAAAAAAAAAATCAAAAAAAAAATTTAAAAAGATCAAAAACTGGAACAAATGAAAAAATGAAAAATTCAAATTTCAAAAAAATCAAAAATTAATCGAGTTGAATTGAGGGAGAAAAAAATAAAAAACTAAACAAATTTCAAAAATTCAAAAAATTGGATAAAATTGAAATTGGTTAAACAGGAAAAAATTGAAATCTTGAAATTTTTGTGTACCTCACAGAGAAATTATTAAAATAGAAAAGTAGCACAAACTGTAAAATTCCAAGCTCTTTCACAGCAAACTATCTAGAAAAGACATAATCCCACGGACTGATTCTAGACATCAACTGATTCACAACTTCACCACCACCAGCAATTCCCTCCACACAGAAAACAAATTTCACCATCTCTCAATCTAATTCCAATCTCTCTTCCACTCTCGTCTCTACATACCAACGACACATACCATTACCCAACTAATTTTTCAGCGCAAAATTAAACTCATCTGGTCAGGTCATAAATTACCCATCGATTTAGACGCAGAGCACTCGACAGTCTACAGGAGGTCAGAAGGGCTCGACGACCATTTCGGCACACCGCACACTGCCTCCTCACGATGGCTCTACACATACAGCCGAAGAAGTAAGAAATTCTTCACGCGGATCTGGTACGGCTCGGTGATATGCGGTCGTGTGAATGAGACAGAAACTAAACGAACATTCACATAAAGGCAGCAGACGACAAATACTCGGAGCATGTCTACCATTAATTTAACTCCTTCTTCAGTCGCCTAACGACAGCGTAAATTGGTTACTACACCATCAACATAAAAACTGATTTCCCATCTTTCGCGTAAAGCACCCATAACACAACCAGTTTTAATGGCTTATAAATTTCGTTTTGTGGAAGTTTTATTTTTAAGACGCGCACGGTGCGGCAGCGAACGTTACACCTCGAGTAAATGGCATGTTTATATGGTCTTTTTTCCTCCCTCCCTCGTCTCCCCCTTCTGGTGTTTTTTTTTATGATTATAGATAACATTCTACCAGTAATTTAAGAAAACTATACCAGATCGGATGAAAAAAAAAACCAAACTACACGAGCCGACGCCGATTTGTATTAATTGATTTTTTTCAACTATTATTGTTGCCCCTGCTGCTTCACCTCTATAGGTATATCTACGTAGGGCCGTTTCTCCTCTCAATGAAACAAATAGAACATAGAGAGAAATATTGTACGCAGCTTTGAGTAATGTGTAACAGACACGCGAACTGTATATATGAAATATATGTATTAAGATCGCTCGAGGTTATCAGAAGAGCGCGCTGCATTCCAGGCTTTTCATCGATCGTGAAAAAATACGGTGAAAAAATGCTGCCTCGATCGAATAAATCGAATTAGTTACGGTTACTTGGATTTTAAACATACAAATATACCAATGCCTCAGTATACCCATGTGCATTCGCTGTGTACGAGTTATATGTAGGTATCTTGTGCTCATCTCGTTAATTAATTCAACACCTCTCGATACAAATGTGACTGGAACGAGCTGCTCGCTGACTGCACTTCACACCCTGCTTGTCCACAATTCGCCCATGTTGGTCAACATACGTCTCACCAGTCTATAGATCGATAAGATCACTGATCTCGTATTCAAAACTATCGCCTCTTATCAGGAAGAAAAAAATTCCGTAACAATGGTCTACTTTAGGGCATTTTTTTTTCGCCTCACACACACACACCATTTCGGCCCACAATAGATCAGTGTCCTTCTTCTATATCTGGCTCGGTGTATTCCCAATGTACATACATACGAATGCGTGAATAGCCGACCTTTTTGAGGTTTGTGCATTATTGTAAAGAACAACAGCCCTTTACAATGTTATAAATCTTTTTAAAATTAGGTTCCTATACAGGCTGGGCTGCTCCTCGTTTTTATACGGGCGATCAGGGCATAGCAGATCGCGTAGTTTTTATTGTTTGTTTTCATTCATCCGGCATTGTTTCTGTATATACCGTACCATTCAACCAAACCACCTCCGATACATATACGACAAAAAAAAACTTTCACTGCGTATAAAAAATGTCACGTGGTCCGTTATACACGCACACGCTGCACAAAACGTGGGCATTTGCCACCGAAGACCGTATATTTTCGACGAATCGACCTCAAAAAACAACACCCAATTTGAATTTTTTTTCTGCTGTTTCTCTATTGAACGTTTTGAAAGTAAGTAAATCATTTCCTTTGCCGACCGAGATGATCGAATTTTCGCTTCAAAATTCCACGTTCAGTTATTTCCGCGTTTGCCGACAAAAAAAAAGAAGGAAACACGCTGAGAAATGAAAAATGCCAACAAAAAGCTTTTCCCCTCCGTTTTTTTTCTCCAACTCAGCAAAGGAGGAAAAAAACTTTTGACTTTATAAGATTTATATTCTTGGAAAAAACTTCTTAACGTGTTATTTTAACGCAAAAAGGGTTGTTTTAAAATTGAATTGACGCGCGCTTATCTAAAATACTTTTTATTTTGTATTCGCGTCGAGTTTCCTATCTCCCTGTTCGGCGTCATCGTCGTCGTATATATTTGGAGTAAATTGAAAAAATTTCATCTTTCCGATTACTGCTGTACCCACCCTTGGTTGAGGAAATATTTTTTGAAATTCCCCTCCGTGTACAGAATGAGGAAGAAAAATGATGAAAAAAAATGACCGAATGGTTAGCGATTTCGTTTCGGTACTTCCAAGTTCGCACCATAGGTTCTTGCAGCATACAGTGAATAAAACGACCAAAAAAAATAGGAAAAAGGGTTCGATTAATCATCCCCCGTTTGCATAAAATTTTCATTCTCGAGACTGCAAAATCGAAACAAAACGCTTAATTTAATCCATTCTCTCGCGGTGGTCTACCCAGCAGACATCTGGGTCCGAAGTCTCATCCTTTCCTTCTCTCCGTTTTTTGTTTCGAAAAAATCCTCCTCACATACACGACACACGCGCGGTGGTATTCCAACAACAACGTCGAGGAGCAAGGATATAAGATGCAAATGTCTCCAGACGACCGGGGGATAAAATCCATTAAGCGAAACCCAGCACCAGGATACGTATACGCTCGGTACATTCCGAGAATTTTTTTTTATTCATTTCTACAAAACGCTTAAAAGAAAATCTTATAGTCTGGGTATCGACTATGGACTCCGCGAGACTCGGTCGACTGGAAATCTGCCGGAAACGAACGATTAAGGCGTTATTTAAATGAGCCCCATGCCCGCATCTATCGATGTTTATAAATTTTATGGTATCACTTATCGCGTCTGCGTGGAGAGCTCGAGAGACGGGTGACGCTGATGACGTTAATAACCCTATTTAAACGAATAAATCGCGTCGTCGCTCGATGATGGGAATTCCACCATTTTGGTGTAATTTATGCAGTAAGTGTAATGTAAGTAGGTACGTAGAGTCGTTAGGTGACAAGAATATAAGGATATCAAGTGGACATGAAAAGTCTGTCAAGCGTCAGATTTCAAAATTAAATTTCTGGCAATACTGTGGCTGCTCAGTCACTCGAAGAATTATTTATGTGATGAGCTGGTCCACCATTACATTTCCCAAAATGTGATAATTTTTTAAAATTGGCCCATTTTCCAAAATTTGTTGCTTTCTTAAAATTGAGGCTTTTCTGAAAAAATTTCATTTTGCAAAATTTGTTATTTTCTGGAATTAGTCAATTTTGTCGATTTTTCCAAATTTGTCAATTTTCCAAAATTTTCAAAATTGGTGGACTTTTTAAAATTTCTCAATTTCTAAACTTTTCATTTTTTAAAAATTGGTTGATTTTCTAAAATTTGTCAATTTTCTATGTGATCCTCCAACTCCTGAAATACAAAATCGAAACAAACTTACCTCAAAAACTATTTCACTGCGAATTATACATTTTCAAGCAATCCACACCACCCTTCGTGCAACTCCACATCTCTTCGTGCAGAGCTCTCTTTTCACCTCATTTTCGGGCTCAACATTTAATAGAATTTTTCGCACACCCGTTTTCGTTGCACTACAAAAACAATCTCTGTTTTAGACGCAAAGCTCGCTTACATACCTCTAGCTTTTAAATATCAAACGCGATAATCCACGCTGCAGCAAAACTCCCACTGCTAGCCTCGATTTAAAATTTACCTCAAGAGCAACGAGCAAAGCAAAATCTCTTTTTATATAATTTCGCCTTCGAAGCGAACTATTACATTATACGGCAGTACTACACACAGAAGACTTTTATTATACACCCGTTGAAGCCGCGGAGCGAAACACGAACCGTTCTCCACGTCAGTTTTAAAGGCTCGGCAAAATTCTTATTTCGTCGACAAGACAGAAATGATTCTATTAAAACGAAAATAGGGAGAAAAGTTTGTACCGAGGCGAAACTTTCAATGTAAAAAGATTTAAAAGCTCCAAAGGCTTCGATATAATACACTCCGCCTTTACCTTGGCGCATTACGACATAGGAAAAAGCGTCGTTTATGTAAACTGGTATTAAAAGACTTTAACCGCGCCTCGCACCTCCAGTCCTCCACGCTCTTGGAAAATTTTCCATGTACGTATGTGAGGTGGCTGAGGTGGGGGATACGGTATGCTTTCTCATATTATTATACATACATATAGGAAACTACACATACAGGCTAAGAAAAAAAAAAAAAAAAACTTGATGACACAGTGGCGTTGCAACGATCTCCTACACGTATCGTAGAGTAATATGAATAAAATAACGTCAATACTACGCGTTCCCCAAATACCCCATAAAAGTAGTAATAAAATTCCGGGGGCGTTCGACTATTTTAATTTTTATCGTGATTCATTCCAACTGGCGCATTTTTCCTCTCCTTTCTCTGCTCGTCGGTGTCTTTTCTTTGCCCATTCTCGCACCAAAAACTGCTCTGCGACAAGCAAAATAAATTCTGCGTAACAAAATCTCGTCAATTTCTTCATCCGCCTTTCGATTATTTTCGGAAGATATCGGCACGATAATGCCAACACCCGTGAAAAGATTTCACATAAATTTTCTACAGCGCTAGGTTCGCATATTCCGCAGGGCGCGCGGTGCGGCGATAAATCATTCCACCAACCCTTACATAGCCAAATAAAAAAAAAAAAACACCGACCTCAAAACCTTGGCAAAATATGTAATAAAAAATATAGTAATCTATCATCTAGCAACGTATAATTTACAAATTAGAAACCTTAAAATCGTTTTCACCCTGCAACAGGTGTACAAATCATTTCGTTTTCCCAAAACAAAACACCGCATCGCGGTTTTCGTAAAAAATGCCTTACGTATGCCTATTGCCTACATAATATCTATTATATACATTTATATCGAAGTGGTTTTCTATTTAAGCAATAATCGAACCGCCTCTCTGATAGAAATATTGGATTTTTTTAGTATGCAGTATTTCGTACCTCGTTTTTCTCTTCTACTTTTCGCCATGTAAAACGATAACTCACTATCGTTTCCCACGCAATACCCCCCTACTCTTGCCTCTGAGACTGGGTTAAAAGTTAAAATAATATATTATTATCCACATTTTTTTCAATCGCATATTTTACCTATAGATGGTCCTTTTTACACGTCAAACAAACACGCGTCCCGCGTCTATCCTCCGCTCAATCGTTCGCAGTGTTGCCACGACGATGTGCTGGTAATTTATTGAGACGTTGATACGCATTTTTTATAGTGATAGAGATTTTTTTCTGGCAAAGAAAGAAAGTCGAAAAATTTGAGAAAAAATTATTGATAGCTTAGTTAGGACAGAAATTTTCTCTTCTTTTCCTCAATTTTAGTCGGTTTTCATCCCAACAAATGACTGCATTTTTTCAAAATTTCAACTTTTATCACCCCCACATAGGGAATTCTTTAGCGATCTATTGAAAAGGTCTAGTCACGTCGATGATCAAAAACTGGACCAAATTGACAAAAATTAGAATTTTCAACTCATAGGTAAAATAAAAAATTTTCAAATGACTAAGAATACCCAAATAGGTAGTGAAAATTAAAAAAGTGACAATTCAAAATGAAAGTTGAGAAATTGAAAAAAAAATTCAAATGAATGAAAAATAATAAAAAATTGAATTGTGAAAAAAATGTCAAACATTGAAAATCCCTCCCCTCAAAAAAAGAACGGAAATATAAAAAGTAAGAAAAAAATCACAATCCCCCCCCCCCCAACCAATGAATTGAACAAAAATTCAAAAAATGTCCAAACATAGGAGAAATCACAAAAAAAGGAACGATAGAAAACTGCAAAAAATTCAACGATTCAAAAACAGCTGAAATATTGTGGAGGAAGCCAAAGAAAAATCAAGAAAAAATTGAAATAATTCAAAAATTGAAAAAAAAATTGAAAGAATCGCAATAAAAAGTAAAGAAAAAAACAAACAAACTACAAACCAGGAAAAGTCAAAAATTAGGGAGATTGAAAAAAAAAATCAAAAAGTTGGAAAAATTGTCGTTGATAAATTAAAAATTTCAGATAGAGGTTAAGAACAAGTAAAAAATTTTATTCTTCGCAGCAGTTATCTCAAAAAGTTCCCTTAAGAGTAAAACTTGCGCCAGGAGCAATAAAAAATACACGATGAGTACATTCTGCGCCAGAAGAAAAAATGAAAATGTTCCTCTTTCGCTTTTTCAAGTTTTTACCAAAATTCTCTTTCGCTCCAATATGAAAAATTCCAATAATGAAAAAAATGAATAAATAAAAATCCAATAACTAGACCATGTTACAGGCATGAATCGGAGAGGGAGATGGCTACTTGGCTAAACAGAATTCTCCTTCGCCCAACTCAAAAAAAATTGAAAAACATACCCTAATGAAAAACGTTTTTCACTTAAAAATCGACTTCTTTCTTTCGTTCGAGCCAACCAAGGTACTTCGTTTCCCAAATTTTTGCCCCATTCTCACTCAGCATAAAAAAGATGTAAATTTCCTAAAAATTTTGAAAATCTGGGTCATGTCCATGCCCTTTCCCTGTCTAGTACTATTTCGTCTAAATTTTCAAGCTCCAGCTCACATACTTCACGCTTTCATCTCAAGAATTCTTCTAAAAAATTTCAAAATTTCTCACAATTTCGACCACAGCTGAAACATTCGTCGGGTATACGTACAGCAGCAATGACGCTGAAGCTATAAACCCGACGTTGGAACCTTCAACCATAAGTACATACCTATTTTTCGGCAAAATATTTCCAATATCAAAGAAAACTGCGTCGTTGAAAAACAGAAAAAAAAACGTACAAAAATCTAGTCACCGGTGAATCACCATCAATCGTGTCGCGTAAATTTAGAACCGCAGCCCACGATTGACGTCGTAGTACATTCGTTCAAATAAATCGAAAAAAATTCGACACAATTATCGATCAGCACATCAGATACGTGTGCAGTGTACTGTGTTTATAAACAAATACTCCCAGTAGGCCGAAAATTCATCAACCTCAGACCTGCACACTGCAACAACCCTTCTTCCTTCGACGACGACAAACGCATAATGGAAAACTTCAGACACCTCAGGCGCGTACAGAGAAGAAAACGAAGAAGAAGCAGTAGCAAAAAAACAAAAAAAACGAGATCATACAATTCGGCATCATCGTTCTCGCAACATTGGCCTAATTTACATAAACAGGTGATTTTGGAAAATTTACCGACCGTGTCTGCGCACACAGCTCGTATACGTATAGTACGTACATACACTACCCAAGCAATACCGTAGAGTAAATACGTGTGGAAAACAGAATTAAAATTAACATTTATGATATGACTTTTTTTTTTTTGCCCCTTCGTGCGTTATTTTATCGCCGCACATCGTCCCCACATACCTCATCACTTCAGCGGCGAAAAATTCAAATTTTTGCCATTTTTTTATTATTTGTTTATAAATATTAATTATTTATGTAAATGACTCGTCGCGTCTCGACGGTAGCGCGAAGAATTCTCTCACTGTGCCGCATCCCCGCGTAATATACAACCAAACAGCATCGAGCCAAATTACCATAAATTTTTCATTACATTAACTACCGCAATAAACCTAAGTTCGATTATATAATTAAAACAGTTTTTCGAGTTAAAAAAAAAATACTACTCGTTCTGACTATACAGTAGCCAGCCATCTTTCCATCTGAATTTTCGCATTGTAATTTTTTAATTAAAAAAAAAAAATTCTAACGCTTAAAAAATTTTACTCTACATATATCTACCTGCGACTGTTTGCACACGAAAAATGCGCATAAAACTGGCACCGTATAGAGAAAAAAAATCATATCACCGGAGCATACGAAAGCGTGCTTATTTAGCATAGGTTTTTATTACCTAATATAATTTCCGTCCCAGGCATACCGGATGGTATGCATCGTCGAGGCGGCTCTGGTGTAATTTTGATTTGAAATTTTATCCATTTTCATACACGTACGGTATAGGTATAGCGGGTATACAAAGCACACCTTATAAATTACCGATGATGAAGCCGCGAATTTTCACCTCAGCACGCAGCTCACCAGCTCGTGCATTCTTTTGAATACACCGCACCGCGCGTACGTCCGCCATCGGTAAATTTCATTCAATGACCGTTGCCTCGGTTGAATAAAATGTGCTATACCTTAATTACCATTTACCAGGCGATCCTACGACTTATAAAAATCTAAGCTTTATCGTACTGTCAACGGTTTAATTTGACTTTTTTTTTTTTTAAATCGTACGCTTTCTTTCACGTAGGTTTTTAATATATATATAACTCGCTCAGCAACAGCAGCTGTGATATTATGGCACATTCGCGTACGACACGAATAATTTAGTCGACTTTTTTAGGGTCGTAAACGATTTATGTAAGTGACATGTAACGAATTAAAATATGTAGCTTTAGCTTTGACATGAGGCATTTCAAATACATTATACGAATTGTAGCTCTGCTCTCTCCTCGTACACACACGATATCCACAGGTGTATTATCGACGATTTTACCTTAATAATCTCAAATAGGTAAATTTTTTTCAAGCACCTCGACTATTTCACTTACGTATTTTCACCTAAAAAATGTAGTACATGCCACGTAGATACTATAGCAGTTGGTGAAAAAAAAAATCGAATTTCTCGCAAATCTCGCTATAGTAATGGCATCTACGCGATGACATCTTTAAACGCGCATTTATATAGTATATAGGTACTTTCACAGCTCACACGTGATATATATTCATCGATATAATATTTTTCCGAGTATTTTTCAAGTCTCTTATCGATGTTTATTTGAAGACATCGATCGTCTGCAGCGCAGCTTAGGCATACAGATACCATAGGTGCCATTTTTACGTTTTATTATTTTCTTTTTCACACATTATAATGTACCTATATCGCATGCACACTCTCCAATATCTACCATTTGCCTCGAAACGTATTGAACTACATACCTATACCTATGTCTATCAATCCACGTATGCGTATGCAAACATCAATATTATGCTGTCCGCTTGAGAATGATATCGCCAAGAATAAAAGAATAAGCTTTTTCTAAAATTATTTCACAATGCATTGTATGAGCCATCCTGATTATACGATTTCAGAATTTACCTAGACTGCATAAATTCAATTTTTTTATTAATAATTTTAAAACAGGAAAAAAATCCAAAATTCGAGAGAAAATGATTTTTCATAGTTGACGAATTGAGCAAAAATTTCTTTTAAAATGAAGTTTCTCATTTTTTTTTTTTGAAAAATTCAATTTGGAAAAACTGAAACTTTTGAAAGCAATGTTGTCCCAAGTTAAAAATTATTAATTTAAAAGAAATGGAGACAGTTCAAAATTGATCAAAAAATCAAAAAAATTGTTTTTCAACTAAATTTAGAAGGACCCCTATATGGACGAATTCGGCGAGGGATAACGGTAATTATTTCTTCTGCAAAAAATTAAAAAATTGAATACTTTTACACAATATTTTGCAAGGAAAAACTAAAATAAAGGAGTAGAAAAATAATAATAAGTATTTCACAATAAAATTTTGAGCGATTCACGTATTCGAAAAAGGAATAGAGAATTTCGAAACAAAACGAAAAATATTGCAAACATTTCAAGAAAAGATTTTTGAACCAGAGGCTGAAAAAAAAATAAAAAATAAAATAATAATAACATTCAAAAATATTTTAAAATATTCAGAATTCCTTGATCAGTTTTTTTTTCAGGACAAATACAGATATTTGATCGAAACTCAACGAGAAAAATCCAAAAATATTTTCCAATAAAATTTTGCAGTATTTGAATATTCAAAAAGAAGAATTTTTTGATTATACTCGTAATTTAAAAACGTCGTTAAAAAAAAACATCAAAATAAAAACATCAAAATTCACTTGAAAAAATTGAAATATTCAAACTTGAAAAATTTCACAGAAAATTTGATAAAAAAAAAAATCAAAAAAAATGTCCTACCCTCAATTGACAATTTTCACAAGAAAATATTGGCTATTCTCAAAAATAAAAATAGTTCGTCATAAAAAAATTCAAATACTTACCGTAGTTTATATTATTTATCTATGATTTTTCCATCAAAATCAGAACCAAAAACCTCGATTCTTTTCTTTTTTCTTCAAACCACAAACAGAAATATTCCACCCACACAACTTATACCTACGCGTACACTAATCTCTCGAACCTCGACAACCTGCTCGTTTACACACTCGAATAATCCCAAGAAACGGTGCACACATTTAGATACACTTATTCCGAAAAAATACGGACAACCGACAACAGAACCCACATAGACTTGACATTGTTTCAATTCTCGGAAGAGCAATTGAAATATTTCGCAGGTTCGGCCAAAGCGAACGGTTCGCCTTCTCGCAAAACAAATAAAAATATATTTTAGGTCTGGATGGCGCCGGACCCATATTCAGCAGGGTTGCATGAATAAAGGGAATTAGTCGATAATATGATTTTGCCAAATTCTAGGTATATACGTATAGAGAAAAATACGTTTCTAAAATGAATAGAGAATATAGCAACCACAAACTACCTACTGTATAAAGACAGACGATGAGGTTTGCCAATTCTTATCTACTTATTATACTTAGGAAGGACTAGTATTAAGTATACCTACACGTGCGCTTTTGAAAGGATCACACAAACAGCTGATAGATAAGAAACTGCATAAAATGCATTAAAATAATACGTTTGCAGGTTTCAATATGAAAATAATAACCCAAGAGCGTCGAAAAATTTAATACTCAATTTTTTTGGATTATTTGTATGCCTAGACGTGTATACTTCGTACTCTACTCACTACTCTCACACACGATCGCGCCGATGAACTCGCTTTCGAAACAAATTAACGTTTATCATACGTGCATAGAACAAGAGTGTGAAAAGTGGCAACATTAACGAACAAATCATTACCTACACAGTACATACCGAATCATCGTAATCAAGCCAGCCAGCCAGCCAGCCAGCCACAGCTAGCTATAGCGCACACTACACACAACTTCATTGCGCCAGATCTTGTCTAGATATCAAAATGAAGCATAATACGACTACGTGTTGTAGTTATAAAAACAAAATTCCCTCTATTGACAACGTTAATATATATACAGATCATGTCGCGCGATAATATCAATGAATTGAACGCGCATGAAAATTCCCCGGAATTAGTATAGCGTTAAAAATCACACGAGAAGCAGATGCGATCCGAATACTCGTACTTCTTTCCATTTATCCGTAGCAACACTCTTTTCTGCTGAAGGCATAAAAAATACTGAAATTTACAATTTTTTCATACAGAAAAGGATCGTACGAAACAAAAAAATAGGTAATATATCAAACCGAAATAATTTTTCATTTAAAATTAAACGCGTCGTAATTAAATTCATAAACAATCACTCTCTAGGCACCTTTTTTTCCTCTTTTCCAAGACGGTCATCAACAAAAAAAGCCTAGACGTATACCTACGTCGCCTTACATACACCTTGCACAGAGTTAATTTTACCACAACACAAAAGACATTTATGTACCGTTTCTAGCTCGTATATTACCTAAAAATAACGATACACGCAGCATATGTACAACGATACCTACTACATTAACTAACCAAACCTCAAACGAGAAAATTCATATCATTTACATATTTCCCATCGATACGCCATCAGAATATACCTATACATATACAATTATACACTGTAGAAGAAGAGAGAAGGACAAAAACTCGAGCCATCGCTCCAGAGATAGAGCTATGGATATTTAACTACATAAAAAGGTCCATTTTTGAATCCTTTTTTTTTTTTTTTCAATACACAAACGCAAGGTACAATGTAAGTATAAAGCGTGTACTGTACGTATAGAAACCATGTTGTTTCCAGTACGAACCTAGTAATCAAATAGCGCCTATTTAGAATATAAATTTCTGGGCGGTACGTAGCCTGCCGAGAGAGAGATCAAACTATCAGACTACACGCCTTTATACCTTTTTTGAATAACGCACTCTCGTACATGTTTCTATGGTAAAATACTCTCAGCGCACAGGCATCGACACTGGGTACGCTACGTAAAATTGACGCTAAATATCGCGTCGATGACGATTAAATATTGATCGAGTTGTGAAAATTTTAGCAAAATGAGATTATGGATCGATGTTTCCTTATCATTCGTGGATTAGTTTAGGTTTAGCTTCGATTATGGCCTAGATCTATACTCATACAAATTTTTCGATTTTATTTTCGTAATAATATTTTTTTTTAAAAAACGAATAATCGATTATTAGATTTTTTTGAGAATTTTGTCAAAATTGTAAAAATTATAAAATTCAAAAAATTCAAATTTTTGTGATTTTTTTTCTAAATTTTGATATTTAATAAATTACTCATTTTTCACAAATTAAAAAATTATCTAGTCGAGACTCAAAAAAGCAGAATGAAATTTACAGTCGTTTTAACGCGTCAAAAAAAATGAATGAATTTTATTAAAACAAACAAAATACGATTTTTTCGCCATAAATTTTGAAACGAAAAAATTTACAAGCGTAATAAATTAAAAAGCCCGTTAGAAAAAATATTTACATTAAACGAACTTTTTTGAATATTTTTTCAGATCATATCGTAAAATCATCTGCTACCTTTTATGCTAGCAACAATTCAGCTGTTGAAAGGAAACATGGCTTATTTATTATGATAATAAATGTATAACGTTGCTCTTATCAATATTATTATTTACTCTCGAAATATATATAGATTATAATTCGCTGATTTATTTCAAACGATGTATCGATAGTTTTATTATTTTTGAATATCATTTTGGAGAAAGGCCTGTTCCAATGAACATGAAAAAAAAGAGACAACACAGATGATAGTTGAATTATGAGAAAAACAAAACAAAAATAAGTCTCGACTGAAAAAAACTTTTTTTTTAAATTCAAAAACTGTAAAAATTCAAAAAAATGAGTAAATAAAAAAATACGTAAAAAAAATATGAAAACCTATAAAAAATTAAAATTAAATATATTTCTCCTCAAAAAAAAAATTATCTATAGTAATCAAATCACTTAGGTAACTCTATCAATAATTTTTTTTCATTAAAAATCTTCAAAAATTTTCCAAACAACACCTGAACCACTTCAATTTTGATTTATAATTTTTTTTCACGACATTCAATTTTCGACCAAATACGAAACACCTTCAACAACACAAAACACTATAAATACTACCATCAGCATCTTAGGCGTCCCTTCAAATAATTTTTTTTCAATTCGCTCGCCTAAATCAAAAGCAAGTGGAACACAAATCGCCTCATTCGAACAAAAAGTACAATTTATACCAAACCAATTGGAAGTAATTTTCCGCCGTTTTAATTACCAAAAGGTCAACGATCATTAACCCTAATATAGTTTAAATTAAATATCGCCTTTTTCGGGTACACGACGAATAATTGATTATACACAACAAACCGTCCATATAAGCACGCGTATATAAATACACGACCGAAGAGCCAAGTCGACTTCTACACTCGAACCTCTCTTTCGTCTGTAGATACTTATAATGTACGCCGCGAATTTCCAATTAAATACTTACATACATACATACATACATACATACATACGTGCACGTACTTTAATTTCAACGGGCAATCGTATATAGTTTTGACCATAAAAATATAGATACGATTTGATTAACCTCGCAAGTACAGTACATATACGCATAAATCGACCAATTGCCGCAAATTATTCGACGAATGAGGGAAAAAATCACTACATACGGTTCAATTGGCTCTGGCAAATTTTCCTCTACGTATTTGTGATTCGAAGATGAAGAAGAAAAAAAAATCTGTATTCAAATTTCGAGCATATGAGCATAAATACATATGTACATAGGTATACGAATGTACTATAGAGAACTCACAAACGTTACATATATAACTGGTCCTAAAATATTAATAATGTGAGAATGAAATATGACCTATGTATCCTACCCTCCGGTACTATTTTACAAATATGGCGGCCTTGATGACAACATGTAAACACATGGCCAGCCCTAACGGTTTGTTTTTTGATTTTTTTTTTTTTTTTTTTCAAAATTTCATTTCGGCTTAAAAATAAATTCGAACGTTTTGCCTACCAATCGTGATTAATTTTTTGGAATTTTTTTTTGTCGTTTCTTCATATAGAAAATTTTGAAAATTATCCAATTTTTGAAAAAATTTTATAAAATTGTTCAAAATTTGATTAGAAGCATATGTAACCCTATTTGGTATAATTTTCTCAATTTTTGTTCTTTCATAATAAATTTTCAAACCTATCAATTTGCGAGAAAAAAAAAATTAGCATAGATAATTATTGAGAATTCGAGAAAGTGCAATTTTATTATTATTTTCACAAAAAAATAATTTTTCGAGAAATAAAAGAAAACCGGAAAGAAATATTTGAACGAAGGAAGCGCCGAAATTATCATGCAGGTTATTTCCCTGATAGGCTTGTATAGACTCTACGACGATATCAGTTTCGCTGCGTATATTTTTGATAAGAATCGAGGAAGTTGTAACGATTACAAGGTACATTTATACCTAATTCGAAAAATATCTGTTCATGCTATTGTCTACGCCTTTGACCTGATCCGACAGGCTTACAATCTGCCTTCGTAATATTCTTTCTTCAGGGGAGTACAATTTTTTGGAGAGAAAAGTACTCCATTCCAGAGCAGACAAAGTTCATCTTTGATTTATTTTTTAAAATATTTTTCGTCTCACACTTGGTGGCGAGATAAGGCGAGTAAAATATCGTCCAAATGACTTGAGAAATTGATTTTTTTTTCCTCAAAAATTTTGTTTTCAAATTTTTTGAATTGAAGAAACAAAATTATCACGTGCCTAAGTATTTTGAATTTTAAAAAAAATTCTATATTCAATTTTTCCCAATTCTTCCATCATATTTCTATATTAGCTTTAGGCACGATTCCTAATTTTTTATATTTTAGTTCATCAAAATAAAATTTCAAGATTTTTCAATTTTTCAATTTTTTAATTTGTTTTTTGATCAACAAAATTTCAAGGTATTCAACCCTTAGAGCATTTTAGCGTCACTTGTTCATTTTTAAATTCAATTTGAGACATTTTGGAATAATTCGTGCACCAATTTTGAGAGCAACCACTCTACACAAACCCACATCGACTCGATCTACTCTAAGTTTGTCGTACATAACCACTGATAATTACACCATCTTCCAAGATAATTTTTACGTCCTCAGAAAGACCCAAGTCGACATCACACACCAAACTCATCAAACATTGAGAAATAATTTTTCGTTTTTTTCTCCTCTCCATCATTTCCAAACACATTCTTTACCACTCGTTTCAACAAACACTGCGGTAAATAGTGGCAAAGCTGGTTGGAAGCAGCAGGGCGCTCGCATATCGGCGTTTATTTAATTATTTCAACACGAGTGATATTAATTTATAGCACCTAAGTATGTTGATTTTGATTATAATGTTTGAAGAATACTTTAAAGTACACGAATCTGAGCCTGAGCCAGTAATATCGCGCAAGATACGACGACTGCGGTACACAATACGCACCACTCGTCTTCTATAAGACCATATAGAACAGCAACGAACCAAATGTCATCGTCAAAACAGCAGCACAATTCTTAAAAATCACTCGACCATCGAAAAACACGCCCGTAAATCGCAAAGTCTGACCACAAACTCAACACAGTCCTCGAAAACTTCCACCAGACTATCGACTTGACACCAAAACACCAAATTTTTCACAATCGCGTCACAAAATTGATCAAAATGAATGAAAATAAAAAACAAAAAACACCGTAAATTATTCACGAACCATTCCACACACATCGAGGAATCGAGACCCCCGAATGCCAAACCGATTTGGGGGTGAGAAATCATAAAAAATCCGCCACACGGATCACTTACCCTGGGTTGAGACATGATGGGCGACGTTTTGCGTTCGTTTACGTTGACCAATCAATCAAAAAACCGCACATTTACAAATAAAACTCATATAAACGCGATATTAAAGTACTCGATATTTAAAAACAAGACAAATTATAACTTTGAAAAAAAAAATAAACTCTCGAAAAATATTACAAAATCGCACGAACTCGAACTCGGCCAAAATTGCAACTGGACCGGTATAGATACAAAACGACGCTTCGAATTAAAAATGAAAAAAAACGATAAAAATAAACCGAAAAATAAACCGGCAACTCGAAAAACTCAAACTTACGCAAAACTCGAAAAAAAACTTTCTCAACGAAAAATGAAAAAAACCGGCAAACCACGAAAATAAAATTACACGAGATGAGAAAAATGCGGGGAAAAAACGCGAACTTCAAAAATCGTAGATGCGATATTAACCTATCGTCGGCGCGGCGTTAATGTCATCGTATTAACGTGTTAAATTATCAACGATTATAAATCATATACAAAACGGTTTCGACAACAAGGTCGATAGGTTTTCAAATAAATGCCAAGAAAAAGATTGCCGCAAGATCGATGGCTATTCATGAAGAATGAAGACAGCAATTTAGAAAAACGACCTTGTCAACGGTATTCGGGGAAAGCGACCCAGAACAAATAGTGTTATTTTATCCGAAAAACTATAAAAGTCGTCGCGGAATTAAATTTGGCAAAAGGTGGAGCCTTTCGTTTCGTTTCTCTTATTTTGCTTTATTTTTTCTCTTCCTTCTTCGGTGCTCCGCGTACGGTTGGCGCTGCTGCGTGCTGGCTCTGGGCATAAACGGCTGCTTCTCGGCGCGATTCGCAGTTTTACAAAACGTCGGTTAAAAGTATGATGCGCGTTCCGATGGTATTTTCGGAAAAAAATTTTACGAAAGGAAGAAAAAAACCGGCCAAAAAAAAAAGAACGAAAACCAGCAGAAAACACCGACAACTCTTGCGCGCGTTCTACGGCACCGATAGACGCCTGACTGTGTATTTGTGTGCGAGTGTCAATCACGCGCTCCAAACTCTACGAAAAGTGGTATGCGCGTCCGACAACTGATTTATTGCGCATTTCGCGCAGCTGATTGGGCGGCGCCATCGTACCAGTCACGTGACGAAAATGGAGTAGTGTACGGTCGAATTGGATGAGAACAGTTCGCCCTATACCGTGGCCCTAGCCCTACACATGCTGTCGACCGACCTGCCGAACGACTGCCGACTCCGAGAGCTAGCCTGACGACGAGGTTCCCTGACGTCATATTCATTCGACGAGTACCAGCCGCACCGGCTTCGTGCTTCGCTCGCTGCTAAGGCATACCTATACGTATAACACCGTCGGTCGTCCACCGTCCAATTTCTACACAACGTCGCACACACAAGTTTTCGCGCAGCTTTTTCACACGTAATAGTACCAAATTTCTGCCATATTTTTCTTCATTCTCTCTAATAAACGTAACAAAAAAAATTCAATTATTAGTTTCCAAAGAACGTAATACATACATATAGGTACCTAGCCTACATATATATAATACCTGCCTACTATTCTGTAAGTATACGCACACGTCTACCGAATCTTACGCGATAATTTCAACCCTAATGGTAGGAAAAGTTTACTCTGTAGGTATTCGGGCAGCTTTCCACGTCACCGGCACATTTTCCCGCAAAATTTCAACACGCCGTGCATTGACCCACATTACTAATAAAGACTCGCAAAATGCACGCGAAACCACCAGCTCCAATACCCGAACGTATACGTATCTCACTATCTGTACGTCCATCTGCCTCGACACACCAAAATTATTGCACATTCTCGTACATAGCTTACAACATCGAACTCTAACGTCACCTAAACATGGTCGTTTATTAGCCTACCTATATTTTGGGGATGAATTTAGGCGGCACGTCGCGAGTTGAACTATTTTATCGACGTCGCTCGCTCGTGGCATGGCATTAATACGTGTATCAAAACCGATCAATACAACACGTTTCGGTCGTTATCGATTAAAATTTTGGTTAAATTATGATTTTTATCAATTTTCAAATTTTTTAAAATCGAAAATAATTTTTGATGAATTTATTAAAGTTCAAAAGCCCAATTTTTGATTCGACTTTCAGATAAATAGGTACATATAATGAAATGAAAACGAAACAATTGAAAAAATAATAATAATAAAAAATCAGCCAACGAGACTAGGCAATCGGCAAACAATATTGTTTAGAAAAGAAAAAATTTCTACGACGAATTTCATGCCCCATAAAAGTATCCCTACATAACCCAATCAAAATAAGCGAAGCAAAAATTAAAAATTCTTTGAAAATTGAAAATTTTGTAAGAATAAAAAATTACGTGAAAATGTAAAATTGTATAAACATTTCATTAAAAATTTAAAATTTTGTCAAAATAAAAAATTATGCAAAAATGTAAAATTAATGTAAAAATGTGAAATTGTAGAAAATTCTATGCAGAATACTTTTGATGATACCTATTCGTCTCGAAAGTTTAATAACTGGGGCATTATTAGTGAAAAACTGAAACTGCGGAATTTTTTGTCCTCTCGCCTCAGAGCTATGAGTCCAGGGCATAGGATTTTTGGGGGTTCTCATCTCATTTGGGTGACCCACCAGAACACTTGAACAGCTTAAACCCTGGATGTGCTGTTCAAAATCGTCGACTCCCAGGAACATCAAAATTCAAAATGGAAGAAAAATACTGGGGAAAAAGTTGAATAAATCAATTGGAAAAAAATTCGTATTTTCTCAGCAATAAAATTGAAAAAAAAAAAAAAAAAAAACTCGACACACCGATACCTTCACCCCAATCCCATCGAAGCACCGTTTTTCTCGCGCCAACAAGGGGCAACGCTCGCTGGCAGGGATTTATTTACGGGGTAGGTTATGCTATTTTATTGACATTTCGCAATAGGCTTATTCACATATGGAATTACCTGCGATCCGATAAACGTACCTATACGTCGCGTAGTGCACAACGCCATTCGAGGGGATCCAATTCATTGCTGCTCGAGTCATAAATCAGTTACAGGTGAGACTATACGTGTAGTGTATCTATACTGTGTATGATGCGAGGTGTTTATTTTTTTCACTGCTGCTGGCTTTAGGTTGTTTTTTTTCGCCCGAACTGCTCCACATTATTCGTACTCGTATACCTGCGACAATGCAAAAAAAATCATTAATGGAAATTGGAAACGCATCTACCGCAGGGTACCAGGAAATGCGATCGTTACTTTCTATAGTGGAATAGAATCTTACTATAGGTATGTAGACCGGAGATCGGCCGCAGTCTGGACAGTCTATTGAGCATTTTTGTGGCTCCCGCAACTCGCAGCTCGCAATGAGATCGTCGAATTTCGTGGAAAATTTTTTATCGTCCGTTTCTGCTTCCGTCGTAAATGGTTTTTCGAGATATGGGCCAAACTGCGCACCCTGATCGTATTATCTGAAAATGATGAACAGTAATATAAATTAGTCATGAACCATTGCATCATCGTATGAAGCTAATATCACTATAAATAAGTAGTTTTTTAGGAAAAAACGAGTGTTGAGAGGAAGGGGCTAGGATATCGAAATCTAATCGAATGTTTGAAAATTTCCAAACTAGAGAAAATTAAGTCGATAAATTCCAACCCCAAAAAACCACTTCAAAAATCAACTGAAAAAAAAACATTTAATTTTATTCATCATACCTCACACGTTTCGTATAAAAATCACCCATCTTCAGCTCCCTATTCGTTCGAATGAAGAAGAAAACACCAACCAACGTTAAAACTTGAAATATTCATGCGGCAGTCAGACGTACATTATTGTAAAGATTACTCGAATCCACCCAAAAATCTTGTCATGTCACAATTATATTTGTCCCTCATTGTATTAAATCTGTCCACCTAAACTCGCCGGTATGCTGCGCTCCGGTTATAGGGAAACAAATGTTCTTCCAATTCGAATACGTGTATACCTATGTAGTACGTACGTACTACGTATCTATGTATAATTCCCAAAGCGATAAAATATTTTTTTAAAAAAACGTATACTTTACAATAAGTTTGGAATTTATAACGACGAGTAGTATACGGACTCAGTCAGTCGAGCATTTAAATATTCACGATTCGTCAGCATATACATGGACATACTATACAGGCTATATACAGTATACACAGTACGCGCACACACACTCGCCATCAATGACATGTAAAAAAACCAAAACAGATGTTACCTAAATATGCTGATGATACACCTACTTAACTGGATTATCAATAACGCTAATAAACTTACGTACGTACGTACATGCACGTATTAGATATATGCACCTTGGATAGATTATACACTAGTACCTAAACCTATGATCGAATTCGAATTGTTGTAATATTAAATTTATATTAAATGTATTATACCTACCTACAACAGCGTACACAATACACATATTAGAGATTATCTACGTAGATATTAATTTCTTTGCAGGTACATACCAAACTGTATAGATTTTGAAACAAGCGATCGATGTTATACCGTAAAGTGGGGCTACTTTGAACGATTTTTGCAATTTTTTTTATATTATTTGAGTATAACTTATTCTCATTAGCAGCTACAAAAAAAATGTTGAGACAAAAAAGTTTCCCCTTCACCCCCTCTATCCAATGGGTTTTTCACCCACTTTGGAAAAGTCTGTTTTGTTGCCTAACTAGTCCCCGGAAAAATCGTTCAAAGTAGCC
>FIZT01025933.1:0-10844 GCA_900065295.1 Paracoccus marginatus | reverse complement strand
CCATAAAAGGGTCTAGGAGGGAGGTAGGGAGCTAAAAATTTTGTCACGGGGTTTTTAGACCATAAGAACCAATTTCCACCAGAAAATTTCAAAATCCGTTCTCAGGGCCGATTCACCATACTTAATGGGCTATATCTACCCTTTGAAAAATTTAAATTGAAAAGTTTTAGAAAACTGATGGATTTTTTAAAATAAATTTTACATAAATTGAAAATTGAGACGTGATGGAATTTTTTTAAAGATTCGCAAATGGAAAAATGAAACAAAAAATTTGGATTCGAATAGAAAATGATGAACATTTCGAAATAGGAGATTATTCAATCTTTTCCAGGGAAAGGGATAGCGTGTCTAAAATCGTCAATTTATCAAAACTGCAGGAAATTCTTGGATTTCTTTTTCATGTGAATTCAGTCTACTTTGAATCGATCACACTTTCAATGGTCTCAGAAGCTCATTACGAGTGAAAAAAATCTAGTAGATAATTTTTTTTTTCTTCAAGCACTAGGTACATTCAAACGATTCGAGAAGAGCTTCACTATTTTCTAGTAAAAATCAAAGTTAATCTACGTTACTCACCGCTCAGCAGAATCAACGTCGAAATTAGCTTGAAAAGATTCTCCATTGGTAGGCCGGCTCGCAGGAAACGAAATATTCAAAATTCGCTTTCAGTATTGAAATCACGAAACGTACGCGAATAGGTAATTACGATCCGAGCCTATTTTTCATTTTTCTCAACTTTCTAAACTCGTGCGATATTTCTCAAATGGCGAAACGAATTAAACCCCGATCAAAGAACTCGTCGACGCGGCAGTTAATCTAAAAGGTCGCGGATATTTTACATTATAAAGCATCGCGCACCGAATATGGCCAACTTTTAAATTATTCATCCGTTTCAACTGGTTGAATGCATAATTGTAAACTTCGACGTGATAATTTGGGCCGACTTCGTTTTCGCATATTTCATGTTGTTTTTTCGATGCGACACCTGCAAAAAAAAACAAAAAAAAAACAAAAACGATTTAATAATTTAAAATGCGTAGCAATAAGATTTACGTGAAACGAGCTAGGTCGAATTTTGAATAGGTACTTTTTTCGCCATAAGATGACTTGAAAAGTTTGGCTGATGGCGAGACCACTTGGAAGTTGCGTTTAAATCTCAAAACAACGCGGTTAAAAGTTTGCCTTTTAGGATCATTATTTATCCTCGATGTCGTATCGCCTTAAAAATGACGAATTTGCTGGTTCATGTTTCAAAATTTTTGACTGCGCGTTAAAATAACTTTGAAATACGAAATAAAGCCAATAAACGTCCGTAGAAGTGTTCAAACTTCAAATTCTTCACCCACCTTCGTTCATTAATCAAAAATACAATGCTAGACTCGAATACGAGCAGTCGAGTGGTGAGTACTGAGTATATTATTTTATAGACTAAAATTCGAATCGTAAAACTGCAACAAGTTGTATCTAGCCACGGAGGCGATTCGATTTCGGGGGCGATTTTTGTAAAATTCGTATAAAAATATTCGTCCTATAGTACAATAACAATATCGCAAATAAAACGATAATTCATATTTTAAGAAACGTACAATTTTCAATGCTATGAGCTGTCATCATACGACATCAGATGAAACGATAAAACATCGGATATCAATTTTATGGAGAATTTTATGAGCACTTAAGTAATCCGATCGTATTGGAAACTCAACGACCAATTGCGGACTTTCTACTGCCAAACATCACTTTAATTTTACAGTCATATCATAAAATAATATCCCGTTAATTCCACATACACGTTTACACAACCAAGTACCAGCAGAGCTCGAATGTTTCTAATGAAAAATTCGCGTCCCTAATTATTCACTCGAAAGGGGTAAAAAATGCATAAAAACTGAGCTATCTGATAGATATACGGAATATTTTACTCTGACACGAAATTTATGTAACGAAAACGACACGCTGAAGTATAAAGTTGTTGACGAAACTTTTTTCCAAACAAAAACGAAAAACTTGCATGCAAAAAAGAATTTTCAAATTGAATAAATGTACACATAGACCTGACGTGTACCGATGGGGGAAAAATGAAAAGCAAATCGTATTCTTCGATAGGTTCAGAAGAGATAAATTGTAAACGCGTTGTTCGATGAATGTGCTGGAAATTGGATTAGCTCACGCGTATATGATTTCAGGAAGTCGTTTTTCTATATTCTATATCTTGTTGCCGTGTGTATAGAGAAGAGATAAAGTCCCTCCTCATCAACGAACCTCTTTTCTCGTCGATTTGCTACAAACGTTAAAAATTTTCTCTCAGATTAAAAAATAGCATACGAAACATCGCTAAAATGAGCGGATCTTGGAAGACGACTGACGAGATAGTACCTTTATGGGGGATAAAAATACGTCAAAAATGAGAAGTCTATATTCTGACAAATTGTGACGAAAGGGTTTATTTTCAGGATAATGTGGCGCAGTCAAAGGGGTTTCAATCAGTGTATGATATGGTATCAAGTTTTTCAATCTGCTCAGTACTTCTAGTTCTACTTACCTGCACGAAAACTTTTTCATTTTTTGACAAGATCTCTTGGTTGTATTCAAAATTTGGAAGATGAAGGACGTTTCGGATATGAAATGGGGGCATTTTGCAGAACTTATTTCAAAGATTCAAGCACATTTTTTTTTTACTTAACATCATAATTTTCCAAGTTTGGCAAATCATAATTTATTTTGGTTTATAATTTTTTTTTTTCAATTTCAAACTTGGATTTGAAAAATTGGATTTTTTAAAATTAATGAATTAAAAATTTGAAAATATTTCAAAACTAAAACTTCTTAAAAATTAAAATGAAAAATAAAAAAGTAGAAAAAGTCAATTTTTTTCAAAAATTTCTTCGAATCAAATGAAATGTAAAATTATTTTTTCTCATAACAATCAAAAATGAAATTTGTTGAATTGGAAGTTCTAAATTTTTTCAAATTAAAAATTCAATTTTTCGAGCTGAAAAATTGAAATAAGTATATTAAAAATTGAAAATCTTATAAAAATTAAAATTAAAAACTCATTAAATTAAAAATTGTAACTTTTTTCAAAATAAAAATTTTTTTATGTAAAATTGATTTGTCATCTAAACAACAAAAATTCGAAATTTTGTTGAATTACGAGATTTAATTTTTTTTCAAATTAAATTGCAAAAAATGTTGTTAAAAAAAATAAAAAACAACACAAAATAACATTTCAATAATAAGATCAATGCACCACGAAATAAAATCAATTATTTAGGAATTTACAATAGAACAGTAGGTACTTCACATTTTTCAGCTATTTTATCATACAAAATACTGAATTCGAGTGCAGTTACATTTTACTTCCAAATATTCGAATTTGCGTAGGTACTGTATTTGCTCACTATATTACAGCCTGGCATAAGCCTCTACGATGCCACATTCGCTGTAGGTACTTACGAGTACATAGATATGTAAAAGGTGTTATACTAGAGCGGAGGTCGAATTGGGTTTTATACGAGTTGAATAGCGTTGAGCGTGGTATTTCATTTAGAACGCTATAAATAGAAATGTGATTTGTACCTAAAAACGTAATGTTAGAACTCTTAACGGTAAATGTGATTTAAAAGTCCCGGTAACTATATAAAAACAAAAAAAAAACCACAAAGTGTTGCGATTTATGTAACGCTTGGCGCGCTATTCCGATATGCATTCAACATTGTATTATACGAATTAAAAGACGTCGAAACGACGAAAATACGTTTCTAAATGCGTTTTGGTGCCTTTTCTTTGATATTTACAGAATGTACATACGAGACTGGGTTTTATTTCAAGAACTCGTTTAAAACTTGGTAGTTTTTTTACTTGCCTTTACATAAAAATAAAAACATCAGTTGTAAGAAAAATGGGCAATTTTTAAGTACACGACATTCTATCCGAACGACAAGTTGCCAGAAGCTTTTAAAGGCGCCTAGAAAAATATTTGTGAACTAAAAGGAGACCGATTATAATTTCAGATAAGGTCGAAATTCGCGGTAGGTAATTTATATATACATTTTTTATTCTTTTCTTGCCATACACGCGCAATACGTACACTCCTGTTGCCGAGCTATTCTTTTCAACGCACACATTTCATTCGGCTTTCTCCCTCGGTATTTTTTTATTTTTCGGTGTGCGTGAGAGTGCACAGATAAAGAAACTGGAGATTAAACTTGATACGTTAGTAAATTTCACGTATACATATGTTCTCATTTGGACGCGCTCAAAACGGCACGCAGGAAAAAAAAAAAAAAAGACCAACGGAATGAAACAAAACTGAACGCGAGTTGACAAGACGTATAAAGACAGATTAGACCAAAAAGCTAGAACCACTAACTCATACATTGGAACCGGCATGCTCGTCGAGATCAGATATTATCTGCGAGTTTTTAAAATCGCATAAATTCGCAAAGGGTTACGCTTACGCGCACCCTGTTCGTTACGTTTTGCGAAAATTTCGCAGTAGCCCCGCGAGCCATATCGAGCTCTGTAACGTGTTCCAATTTTCGAGCCGAATTTTGAATTTCGTGCCGACGCTGGGCCTTGTTATTCGATCGGGTTTTCATTTTACCCTTTTGTTACGAGGATTAGGTATATACGCTGTATTCGTATGAATAATCTTCAAACCGATCTCGTACGATATTACACTTCGAAGTCGATGCGTTTTCGAGATAATATTCGTACTCGCAGTGGACCGTTTTTCATTTTTTTCTACAAGATTTTTCTAAAGGGCTCGAATTAAACTTTCCTCGGCATCGTTGAAAATTACAGTTCAAGAAATTAGGAAAAAAAAAAAAATTGAAATTGAAAAAAATTATTTTTGATCAAAATTTGAAAATTAATCAACTTTTAAAATTCTCCTCAAAAAAGTGAATTCTTCCTCACGTTTTTTTAAATTAGATTTTCCAAATTGCATTTCCGAGTAAAAATCATAACGCGATGAAAGAATCTTTTTTCAACTATAAATTCACAACTACGAGAGGTTTCCGTTCATTTAACATCGTCATTTCGCAGCCCGACCGGAGAGTACAAAATTAAAGTCAACATTTAACACCATCTATAGGTTAAAATAGGCCAGCGCTACAGACACGATGCAATAAGGCGAAAAGACGTTGACGATAAAAAAAATGAAAACCCAAACCGTCCAGCTAGCACCTTGTAACGAAGTAATGTAAATATTAAAAACATTTATCACTTGTCAACATTGATAAAAAAAAGAGCCAACATGGCGCGAAATTTGAATGTTTGAATTTAAATTGACTATCCATAAGGAGTGAACTGGGATGTTTGATAAAAAATTATGTCAGTATAAGAAGGCATTCCGTTTAACGAAATGGTAACTTTGAATATATATTTTTTTAATGTTACACTTCATTGCACATGGGCGATAAAATTTGGCAATATTTCTATTCAGATAAGAGGTTCATAAAAAATACGAGAAAACAAGCTCGTTTCCTAAACAGTGTCAAAAGAGCAACGTTCGAACTTTTTTACTCGTACAACTATTTTGATGGTCCGATGATTTAGATTTTCTATTCCTAAAGGCATACACGTGTAATACGAGTACACGCAGTGTAAAGGGGAAAACTTGCATACCTACAGTGTGCGCACTGTTTGTGTTGCGTATTGCAATAAATGTTTATAAGCTGGCGTGTGGTTACATTTTAAATGTCCTTTGTGGATGTGCAATGAAATGTAAAACGTTGGTACTTTGTAGGAATTTGTTAACGTGTTGCATACCGTGCTTTTACGTTGTACTTAATAAAGGAACTATAGGAACGTTTGTCTGTAACAAAAAATATACTTATAGGTGCCTGCGTAATCTCAAATATGTAAATTAGATACTCCGAGTATTTTAAACCAATGATACCGAAGGTGTGGTTGGTGTTTTTCATAGGTACCTAATACCTATCTGTTATTATGCTAACATTGTTATAAAGATTTATACTAGCGTAAAGGCCGATCCAAAGTTCAAACTTGTTTTCGTATAAATTAGTTAAGAGAAGCTGCGCAGATTTTGGAAATTGTGATCCTAATTTACTTGACTTTATTCAAAGAGTAGGGATAGCTAAATATTTTGAAGACTATCGACTATTAGAACATTCAAAAAATACGTTTTGGGCAAAATTTGAAAAATCGTATTTTTTTAAAAAACGTGAAAAAAAATTCAATAAATAGCTCTGATTTTCCTCGGTAAAATACAATTTTAGAGCACTTGTATGCTGTATCTCTGCGAGTTTTCAATTGATTTTTCTCAAATTTGGCAAATGAGTTGAGACAGGTGGTAGTAGGGGGAGGTGCTGTGAATTTTTTTCAGATTTTTTAATCTAGCAAAATCATGAATTTATGGAGTAACAGTTCTGGCGAGGGCAGAGCCTCAAAAAAATTCTAAAAAATTGTAAGTAATGTAAGACGGTCTAAAAACGTACAAATGAAAAACTTCTTACAGTCTGCGTCAAAAGGAACTCCTGGGGTAGGGTGGCACTCATTTATTCGTGTTGAAAATTTTTTTTGAATTTTTATCGGGGTCGGGTGTAAATTTGTTAGACTATAACCCAATATGACGTGAAAAAAAAAATCAGCCCAATCGATGCATATTAATCCGTGCCCCAGGGGCAATCTTTGTAACGTGCGCGACATCAATACTCCCACTAGCGCTGGTGAGAAACGCGACATACCTCGACGCGGAGAAAACAACACATTACAATTGGCTGCATAACTCCTCTAAGAATTCGTTAAACGGAATCGACTTTCTGTGTACTTGAAGGTCATTCAACTGAACATCCAGAACCGAAATTTTTGCTCTGTTAGTTGATTAGGAGCTTAATCAGAAATTTTCAAAAATTGGTAAAAATGGACGATTTTCAACGAATTTCAAAGTTTTAAAATTACACAATTATGCTCCAAATGGATTAAAATTTCGGTTCCGGGGTCTCCTTAGGGTTCCAATTAAATACATTACGCGTTGTTATCATTTTGACAACTGGTAGTGGGAATAACGACGCATCATATTTACCCCGCAGAGAAACGTCGCTTCTCTTACCAGGTTCTCGTGGGAGTATTGTGATGTCGGGCGCGTTACAAAGATTGCCCCTGGGGCATGGGTTAATAAGCATCGATGGAGCTGAAATTTTTATTGTGACATATTGGGATATAGTCTAACAAATTTAGCCCCCGTCCCGATAAAAATTCAAAAGTTTATAAATAAGTGCCACCTTACCCTGGGGTCACTCAAAATATTCACAGTCAAATTTAAGACTGTTTTAGTGATGAAAAAAAAAAACAGTTAAAAGCTCGTGGAGCATATTTCCAGGCTCCAGCTCCCAGAAGTGAGATAATAAATTGCTCATTCCTTGAATGACCCCTTTCATCTCAGCACAGCCTCAGAGATTACACTTTAAAAAATTTTTTTAAATATATTTTTTGCCATTTATCATTTTTTTTTTTTTTTTTTTATAATGGACTGTGAAAATGCCAAGTCAAGTAAAGGCCAATTTCAGTTTGTTTTTTTTTTCATATTACACAATTTTAATTTTTTTAAGAGTTTTCACCAAGTCCTTGTCCTGATGAAAAAAAATTGCATGAATAAATTTTAATTTTTAAAAATCCAAATTCGATATGAAATAAAAATTGAAAGATATATTGAGAAGTTGAGTAGCAATTTCATGTTGCCATAAAATTATTTTTACAAACATTTGGAAAACTTATTTTTTTAGGCCTAAAAGAAAACCAAGTACTAATTAGTGAAAAAAGCCAACCCAAGCTATACCCGGTTATCTCGCGACATCGACATCTGCGAGTACATAGTATATATTGTAAACAAGGCTCGATGTGCAAATTACACGACCAAACGTCGACATCACTTTCACTCCACAAGGACCACGACTTTGGTCACATTCACGTCAATTAAACTTGTAACCGCCGCCATTCAAGAAAACTTGACGGCAGCCAAAAGTTTGATAATAGACGGGTACAAGAAGAGGACTCGTAGAACGTTATCGATAATTACGTAGGATGCATTTGCGGTTTACGAACTGCTCGTCGTGTGGTATAACTACTCTCCAGTGAAACGTCGCGCAGATACGATTTTTTTTTACATCGCCTCGTATCTTTGGATGGGTCAAAGATTACACTAACACTACGTGTAGCTTATACAAGCTAGTAAAATTAAGAAAAGTAGTTTCTTGGTTAATGTTTGTAAATTTACACAATACGAAAAGTCAGACCATATACCTAAGTCTAGACTCTCGTTTTATTAGGGAAACAACAATACAACTTTGCACAAGAAACCAGCATCATCGGTAGTAAAATCATCCTTACGTGATGAGAATTCATTTTTAATGTTGTTTCTACGTAAGATGAAGACGCCGCGCTGGCGATCATCTTATAATTTTTGTTTTCTTTTTGTATTCCATTTTCGATAGTATTTTTTTTTTCTCAATAATTTGTGAAGCGAAAAAAAATCGAAGTTCCTTTTTTTTTTTTAAATTACATAAACTCTAAAAATTTCCTAAATTCAATTTCAATAAATTTAGGTGTAGATCTAAAGTCTAATTTTTTAGAAAATTTTTGCAGCGCCTACGTATCTTGGGAAAAAATTAAAAAAATATAAAGAAAAAGAAGAACAATTTTTTTTGAAAATTTTTTGAAAGAATTGAAAATGAGTATTTTTTGGTTATTTTTTATATTTTTTAGTCAGATGAGAGTGGAAAGAATCCCTATTTCCTATTTCATTCCGTACATCCACGTCTCACTATGTCAGAAATATTGTACTATAGTCTCCAGCAACTTAATGAAAAATGAATGACTAATTACTCAGTAGCTGAAATTAATTACAACTGTTTAAATTAAAGAGGCAGGTGTTTCATTCCAACAACAACGTATAGTTTCATTTTTATAGGCTCGTTGGTAGGTGGACAGCAGCGTAAAATTTTCTAGACAAATGAACCACGCGCATAAGTAATCAGTCGGGCAGAATTTAGCAAATTTTAATAATCTGCAGAAACGTTATCAAGACACCGCAGCAAACTGCTCGCTGCGAGCAGAAAATATAGGTTGTAAAAATTTCATCATAAAATAGCGCAGGTACCTATGTACGTTGATACCCGATGGAATTTCGTTAATTTTTTTTCAAACTCGTGTGAGGTAAAGAAAAAAGGTGAACGTTTGTAACAATCTATCATAATTTTTGACATAAAGTATATTTGTTACGCTTCGGAAGTAACGCTGCGGTAAAATTCAGACCACCTCCTGTTACTTGAAATTAATTCGTAAAAGCATGTTTCCACAAGTTGTGACAAAATTACATACAGCTACCACCGTCGAAGTTGCTTATCACGAAAACTTCATCATAGCTGATACAATTATACGGCGCTTAAAACGTCGAAAAACGTTTAATCTTATTCGCTAAATCCAATCAGGTATAAACGAGCATCCTTGTCGGTAGAAAATATTTCGCCAACGTGAATTTATAATCGATTTTAAAACGAAAATTTAGTAAAATAACCGCCTCTTTACTAGGCTGAAAATTAAATCTAATTTTCGCATTTTGATTGGGCAAAATTGACGAACATCTGTTTCGTTCTTAGAAACTTTTTCAAAACATTTTGCAAATAAACTTTTCAGAGAAGCGTTTTTAGACGATAAGTAGGCGAGCTATTATATAGTATTGGTTTTAAATATCGTTTCAGTTGATACAAAAAAAATTGAAAATTCGTACGTCTTTTCGGGCTCATATTTTTTTGGTTGCACTTATTCCGGACGATATATCGAATACTACAACAAGAATATTGCTACCAATGAATCAAACATCAGATTTCTGTACAGTCTTTAAAAATATACGTATGTATTATGTAGGTACTGTTTGCCACTTGGAAAATTTTCGCGTTCGGGTAAATGTGAGGCCGACTCGAGAGAAATATTTGTACTTTTTAACGATTTATTTTACTTCATCGAGAAATATTTCATAGGGATCGTCTTTTGTTGCGCTGGTTTTTATGATCATACCGTTTCTAACGAATGGTACACAATAAACTTTAAATGCTTGTGCGAGCTCTTTCATTTGGACGAATATTCTTTTTCAACGCAGTGGTCGAATATTTTAAAAGCTTTTTTAAGGGCCGCAACAGTCGTGTTTCAAGGTATCTGTACTCGTGCTTTCACGATGGTGTGAAATTTTTTTATTTCATTTTTACCACGTATTTTTTTCGGCGTAAGACTTCCCTCGGGATAATTTGCCGAGTAATTACTATCTTCGCCGAAAAACATCTCCACGTCGAGTTTCGTTATTGTCGAAATGTTATTAAATAACAAGATTTTAATGGCTTCTAGTTTTCACGAGGGAAAAAAAATATTTAAGAATTCGTTTCATTTATCAAAAGGAAAAAACAGATTAATGTCGAATAAAATACGAAAACGAACGGGTTTCGGGATTCGAAAGAGAAAAAAATTAATTTTTTGGTAGGTACGTCGGTACCGCACTCATTTTATGAATAATTATTCGGAAATTTTCCATAATGATGACAAAATTCATTTCAGCTCATATAAAAGCTAGTAGCATTGAAATTCCAAAATGAAGGGTGGAAAATCAAAACGTGCCAAGTGCCATTTTGAAAAATTTTGGATACTTGAAAAAAACTGTGCACAGTAGGGTGGAGTGAAATAGAAAACATATCTTGGATTTTGACCAAATTCGGTGAGGTAGTTTGATTTGAGTGGGAGATATCCCAAAAATTTTTGAGTTCCCTAGGTGCACGGGGAGGGGAGCAGGAGGTCCCCAAAGTGCACCTCCTTTCGAAAAAAACGCTGTT
>FIZT01025926.1:0-10016 GCA_900065295.1 Paracoccus marginatus | reverse complement strand
GGCTACTAGTATACTGGCAAACGCCAATACGGCTTTTCAACATGATTTAGTCTTTGAAAATACGCACATACGTAACGTACCTATGCGTTACATATCAACGGCTGAATTGTCATTTGTCATTTATCAAATTATTAACTATGTAGCAACATGAATGAAATATAATAGGTAATATTATACATTTAAAAAAAAAATCATCAAACAGCTGAAGACGTGAAGACTGAGGACTGACAAAATTGATAGAACACCGCAAAATAATGCAACACAGTGCTCCGCACCCGTCATATATGACACAAACTAGGTTTGCGCGAGCTCCGCATCCGGCATATTTGCACAAACAAGGAGGTGCTCTGTGATTGGTTGTTGTTTTTGCGGTCGCTAACGTTTAGTCACGTTGTCACGTCAACGCGAACTATGCGCAAATTACAAACGCAAAAATTCATTTTTTATTTTTTTATTTTTTTCCCTTGAATGAAAGTTGACTTAAAGGTGACTTACTTTTGAAGTTTTAATCATTTTACCATTTTATTTATTAAAATAATAATGAATCAAAATGTTCAAATTAGTTTGTACCTACTCGTAAATAAATTGAAAAAAAAAAAATGTTGAAAATGAAGAAAAAAAGAGTAGTAAATAATTCTTTCGCAGAATCGCAGATCCAACCTCCAACTGGTAGAAAGAAGGTAAAGTAAAAATGAATGAATTTTGACGATTTCCAAATTTTTTATTCTTACAAAATCATTATATTGTACATTATTTTCGTAGCTTTGGACTATTGATATCTTCATTATTTCTCAATCAAAATAAAGATTCATAAAAAAAAAACAATCAATTGAACATTTTAAAAAGTTAGGTATAATTAAATTAATACATACTTAATACTCTCACAAATTTTCAGATGAAAATAATACTTAATGTTAGGTAATTATTTATCGGTTTCACTTCCAATACGTATACCAACCGTTTCTTTTCGGAATTTTTCCCTCAGTCATGAAGACATGAACTCATGAAATAGGTAAATATTGTACGTTGTATTTCCACTACTTTACCTACACGCAAAATTTCATTCAAAAAATTGTTTTTACTTTTTTCGGATAATTTCAGGAATTTAAGTGTATACTTTGCGAAATATTCACGTCAAAACTTAAATTAAAAATGTAATTATTCACTGCGAACATGGAATTAGTCTGAACAGTCTGAACAAAGTGAGCAAGCATTACCACTATGTTTACGAACAAAGAAATGAAATATTTTAAACTCTTCAGTCAGCTATCGAGAAATTTTTAACAACGCGTTTAAAGGAAGTAGGTATTTTGTCAAAGTAACATGAAAGTTGACGAATATTATAAATTATGTAGAAAAATCGATGACAAAAATTAATTATTAAAATCGTCGTTAACGGCTCTTTGGCATTCTAATATCCAAGTTACCTTCGCCGGTTTGTTCTTGATTATTTATATCGATGTTGGTCTTCCTAGTCGTTGGGTTTGAATTCGATCCACCAAATATGTCACCAATCAACGAGTCAATATTTTCGGTAGTACTTTGCGCGTTTGGACTCTGAGAAACTTTTTCACTAGGTGTGGGAACCGTGGTATATTTCGCATCGGGTTTGTTTTCTGGAATTTTTGGATCTTTAGTATAACTAGTAGCTGTGGGCAAAGGCTCTTCGTGGTGACAATCAGGGTGGTGGTGGTGATAATGATGATAAGGAGGAGGAGGTGGGTAATGATGATGATGGGAAGGCGGTGGAGGGTGAGGGTAATGAGGATGATGGAAATCATGAGGTGGTGGTCCGAAATCGGGATATGGATGAGGGTGTGATCCGAAGCCATCATGAGGTGGTGGATGCGGGCCTCCGAAAAAAGCATCTCCTTTGCCTCCTAATGCTCCACTTGGCTTTTTCATATTGTTACCTGTGGCGATATTTTCAGTTTCCGGATTGCAAGGCTTTTCGGGTTCAGCGATGGGTTTCACGTCTGTAGATGAGTTTTTACGATTAGTAGTAATTGTCAACGACGCCAGGCCAAAAGGTGCGTTTATGACTGTCTTACGGCTTCCATCGGACGGAGCAACTGCTTCTGCATTTTTAGCTGTAGATCCTTTGCCAAGTTTAAGGTCTATATTAATATTTGAAGGTATGATACCGCGTTTGTGAACTGTAAAATAAAAAAATATTGTGTTAGCGAGAAATTCCAAACATGGATAAGTAATATACGAAGATAGGTATCACACAAAATGGGTAGGTAGTGCTTTGAAAACACATTAAAGTAACGAATAATTGATGTTTAATGGTGTCGGTATAGGTAGATAGATACTTTCGGTAGGTCTAGGTATAAGGGTTTTTACAAAACGAACATCGAGCACAATGAATCATAGTACATAATGTATTCTCGGACATCTATCATTATGATACTCGTCGCGTTTTAAATTTTTTCAGAGGTCGACTGCAGCTCTCTTTCCAACATTTTGAGAATCGTTTCGTTTGAATTCCTGCAAATAACTCTGGACGGAAGAAATCTCTTCCGATTGTGGTTAAAAGTGTTGGACGAAGGTTGGGCACGAAGAATTTTGGAGTATCTACCCGCTACCGATAGTTTAGGTAAGCTGTAAGGTCATCCAAATGATGGTGGAGTAGGGTGGGTACTTCCTTTTGTGCATTCAAAAAGTATAACCTAGGTACTCAAATAGTACATATACATATATACTTAACTTGTATAATTTAAAAATTAGAACCTTCATTATCAAACATTGAAGTGAACGCTAAAAAGTGAAGAAATTCTTAATAATATTAAATCAATGAATGAATGAAAAATCTTATAAAATATAAACTACATGGTACCTACTTAACGAGATATGACATACGTATCTTCGCACTTAGATATCTAAAATAATACTTTTTGCCGCAGGTCTACTTATTTGTGATTCTTATGTACTTACATACTTATTTCGAAAATACTTAATAGATACCTACGAATTAGTGGGTTTTATAACACCTAAAACTTGAATACTTCGAATTTTGAATTATCGTGTTTTTCACTTTTCAGCAATGGGAATTTTGGTATTTCTAAAGTTAGTGCGAGTACGTAGGACGTAGACAAGCGTAATCAAGTTTATTTTCCATCAATTATAAAATTCATACGCTGCTCATGTGAATCTTTCTCATCGAAAACAAATTTGACTTGAATAAAAAACCCAATGGGTAATTGGGTACCTAGACCTACACTCATTTCATTTTGCAAGCACCATCACAACAACTCGAAAATGAACGTCAATACGTCTTATTGGGTAATTAGACTGTACATAGTTTTCAATTGGCCATTAAGTTATATAATCATTACCTGAAGCAGCGTTAATGTTGGAAAATACCGTCACAATGGACAACAACAACACGTAAGAACAATACATATTCCTGCACTATAGATACTACAAACACATTTAGAAACGATTAAGCTACCTGTATTCCACTTATTATAATAGATTAATTTGAACTGAGCAGAATCAAATGATAACTGTATTTAAACCAGTTTTAGCAACGACCCGATGAGTAGAACAGTCACGGTCAACTAATAAGTTCACGTCCTGTGGTATTTGGGAATTTCAATTTTCACATGAATAATCTGGATATTATCAACAACCGATTCAACAGTGTTAAACACTTATCATCGGTAATGATCTGCGTTGAGAAAATTATTGCGCATCTGTGTTTTTGTATTCATCCCCCCTTCAACATATGTACCTATATTTACAACCTGGAATACTTACTTAAAACGCGCTATTTAGCTAATTATACTTCGCAATGAAAATCTTTTGGTGTAGCTGTAGCTGATAGCTTTCAGGTTCATGTACATAAACTGATAAAACATGTGGTAGAGATAGATTAGGTACCTAACTTAACTACCTATATAGATTTTGTTCAAGTACAAAGTATATAAACATTCAAAAAGAATAAAAAAATTATGAACTGAGACTCCAATCGATTAAACTTGAAAGAAAAAATCGATAATGTGAGAAGTGTTCAACGTTGAATTTTAATACGAGTACATTAGTTATCACAAATTCACAACAACCTCGAATCCCATATCAAGAGTACAATTCAATTCTACATTAATACAAAAATACCTAGGTATATTAATATCTTAATGCAGGTAAGTATTTCTGAACAGAAAACTTTTTACTCATTTTATACTACCTATCTAAGTACCAAACCTAACTACAGGCATTTTTCGTAATTCAAGTGGGTACCTATGAATCATTCTTCGTTTAAAGTTGACTTGAAATATTTTCTAATGTGTTTGTTGCACTAATACCTACCTACAATAAAACAAAAGCATCGTTAGGTAATTATTTCGAAATAAAATTCTTCGACAGAACTGCGTGAATATAGTCACGTTATTATGGAGCGATTTTTTTTCATTTTACGTCATCTCGCTATTAGATTAGAATAATTTTCATCGTTTGGCTGAATTCCAAAACTTGAAGAAAAATCATAAGAAGCAAGTAAAGTAGTACCTACTAAATACTTATGAGTACCCATGGAGTACCCAATTCAAATCAACCTTATTGCACTAGGTATGCATATAAAATCAAAAACCAAAAAATTGGAAGATTGTTGCAATTATCAACCCAGGAAAATCTGTTCACTTCAAGCGCATAAATTACGGAAATTGAAATCATCTAGATAATCGTTTACATTTCTCATTTTTCATTAACCTTGAGCGTGGTTTGATGCACAAGCACAAATATGTTAGCAAAGAATTACAAGCTGGCAAGCAGCTAGGTATTGCAACCACCTATCTTCTTTATCTTTTTTGCTTTGAATTAACGTCTGAGAGAACACATTTATTAAAGAGATGGTACAGGCCTATAGTGAAGAGGAGTAAATTCGCAATTTGTACTTACGTACTCGTCGTTTAATTTTGTTTTCATTCTACGAAACAACAAAAATCACGATTTCGCGAACGAAGATGGGTGTATGTAGATATCGGAAAACGTGCTCGGTTTAATGGAAAAATATCCGCAATGACGGGTGACTAATTTTCAAAAAAACCATCGTTTGTTTACGTGAACTATGGGGGATTCGCCATAGTACACATAAAATTGATAATCTATTTACGTACCCTGAACATTATTCGCAATAAACAAATCGAGGGAATTCCAATGTACGTATACGTACCTAGTATTCATTGTTCCTACGTATTACCTTTGTCAAGTGTCCCAATATTTTAATTCAGAGAAGGTAATTTCGCGGTTTGCCGTTTTATAATTTTTTTTCCACATTTGTCATCGTCTTTTTTGAAAAAGTCGAAGTACAATGTCTCGTATCAGAACAGAAACTAATCTTCAGGTAGATATAGGTACAGATTATGCGATGAGTAATGATTTCATAGGAAATAATTTACCTCTTGCGAGATTGAAAAAAACAAGAACTAAGAAACGGCATTGAATCTACGATCGATTGTTTACCAGCATCCACAGTGCAAACGAAGACGAGGATAAATAAAACTGGCAGAACAAAGATCATCGTACTCTGCGGTGAAATGTAGCTCTTGAAGGGCGAAGATAAAATCTTATGTAAGTAGATGCAGCCACATACCTCACAAAAGACATGAAACTAATCCTGCAACTCAACAAAGACTCCTTCTTCCTTCGACATCTTCGACGTCACCACCTCCACTCGGATTTTCACTCGCTGTTAATCCGTGCGAATTACTTAATCTCGGAGAAATGACGCATCTTCAACGTATAAATAAATGGTATCTAGTCGAGTGTTAATTACCCGAAGGGAAAAATGACGTTGGTGAATTCAAATTCAAGGTCATTAAACTAGTTGGTCAGTTACTCACATTTTACTTACATAGGTACCTACAGCAGAAGAAGACCAGGAAATACGGTAAACTACAACGGAAGAGAGACGCGAAGTAATAATTTAAAGTGTTCAACCAGTTTTCTTTGCAAAAAACCACCGACCTTGGGTGGTGTGAATGTTTCCTAGAAGCATAATGTAGTGTTCTTTGCTCTTCTGTCTGCATAAACAGCAGGCCCTCGGCCGAAGAATACACTTATATATACACGGTGGTATATAAACATAGCAATTATTCACCAACGTGATTTCATTTCGGTCAGCGAAACGTTCAAGTTGACGGGGCCGAAGTACACTGTGCACAGTGCTCGACGCGAGTTTGAATTTCATTTCGATTGTTTGTAACGTAGGTACTGGAGATTTGAAATTTGCGAAATGGAAGTTTCGTCGTGTTTTTTGGTGGTTTGTGTAGCGTGTTGTTTCGTCGCTGCGAGTTGTTCCCCTGTTTTATTACCGCAGGCTGCCGTATCTTTGGGTGAGTTTGATGTTTTTGTTTATTCTTTAAAAAACTGATTCATTTTATTTCTTGAAATATTTCCGCGAAAGTCTGATCCAAGCTCGGGTCGTTATCTGTATTTTTACCTCGAAATCAGTTTTATGATTCGATTAGAAGTACCTGGGCTCAGGTATAATCACAGAATTCATATTCGTGATTTGGAATAAATGCAGCTAAAATAGTAGAAAAAAGTTCCAAATAAATTTAAAAGCATGCGTTGGCGATTCTTCGTAGGTATCTAATCAGCTCGCGAGAACTAAACTGGAAATCTGTCGATATTATTTTTATCATCTCACGTCAAATCATTTTCATCTAAAAACAATCCAAATTTCATTCTTTCCGCAGAAACAATTTCAACACATTTCACGTTCATGGACTAACAAACGTTGTTTGTATGTTCTCGCATGATTACAGAACAAGAAATCGTATCACTACCCCAAACGCAACATGTAGCCAGACTTCAAAGATCTCCAAAACCAATCTTCGGCTTACTCGGATTTAGATCACCCCATCACCATCATCATCACGGTGGCGGAGGCTACTACGAAGGTGGCTACGGCGGCGGTCACCATCACGGTCATCACGGTGGCGGATACGGAAACGGAGGCTACAACGGTGGATTCGCCGGAAGTTCCGCTCAAGCTGGAAGCTTCGCCGGTAACGGTGGCGGTTACGGTGGCGGTAGTCAAAGTCAGGCTTCTAGCAACGCTGCCAGTTTCCAAGCTGGACCATTTTCTGCAAGTTTCTCATCTAGTCAAGCCAACAGCAATTCGATAGGCGGATTCGGAGGGTAAGACGGGTTTTCTATTTTAGAAAAACAAAATTAGATTAAATCGGTTACTAATTTTTCTTACTTCATTTCTGTCCCAGATATTACAGAAAAAAGTGAACCAGTTGGTAACCATCAAGTCCGATCAAGATATCGTAATGTAACTTATTTAAAATAAAACCATTTTGTACGTGTTTTTTTTCCTTATAAAAATATATTTCGTGAATTTTGTTAGTTCGTTGTATAAAAATGTTGGTAACTTTTTTGATAAAGTGGTGTAAGTTACGGTTTCATTTCATTATCTGAATAGTGACCTTGAAATGGGAAATCATTTCCATAAAATATGTTTGGCTCTTGCTAAATTTAAAAAACAAAAAAAGTAGGTGAATACTAAAATTATAAAACGTAACAGTGATAAAAATAAAAATATTTTTCGAACACTGCTCAGTCAAATTAATCAGACTAATGGCCTACGAAAAGTAAACAGTATTAGGCATTAGCCAGTTTAATATTATTCAGCTTATCTTCATTCGGCTTAGTATCATTGGTGCTGTTAGACTTCCTGACTGGAAACAGCTGAGTACGTTGGGATCGCGAGTTGGGACTTTTGTTCCTTATATTCAAATTTGACTCGACTGTGATCTCATCGAAAGCTACACCGTAAACTGAAACAAAATATACACTCTTTAAAATGTATCAATTATTAAAAATTAAAAATAATAGCCGCCTATTACACACCAAAAAAAAAAATATTCTTCGAGAAATTATACAGAGCCGGCGCAACAACGATTTTTCTTAATCACCTAATAGACCAGGAAACTCGAGCAGACACGTTTACATAGGTAGTGAAAAATTAACCATTTCACGCGAACCCGTTCATTTCACCGAATTATCTCGCAGATATTAAACACCGCAGCGGCGCTGGGTAAGATTAGTAGGTAGTTATTGGCCAGCAGAGAGCCAACGGCCGAAGATAATTTCATCTACACCGGCCAATTGAGTTGTAAAATGTTTACAAAGAATTTTTATGTGCATCGGAAAATACTCCGCAGGAGACTGCGCCATTCAAGTCTCCCATACTCAAGTGCAAACACCCATTCGACATGTATCATTACCTCGATATAGGCAGGTATATTTCAACGAAAACGCGAAGCGTCGCGCGTCGTAGGTACCCCAGCCAAGTACGTTCGTTAATTTTCTCGCTTTTGAAATACATAGGTGCGTACTACACTCGGAGGAAACTAGCAAACTGTTCGAAACCGACGGAAATTATACGAATCGAGTGTAGGTGTTGTTCGTACACCACCATTGGTTCAAATTATCGCGCTAATGCGAGAGTATTAACAAAACAATGTAACCACACGCCGCCGCTGGTACGAGCGAGTGAAATTATACGCGGTCACTTTTTTATTACAACGTCGATGTATTTTTCCAGCGGCATTTTACAAAATATCACGTAATAGGCGTACGATTTTCGAGTCAGGTTTGACCAAAGCAGTGATAATTTTTACGACCGAAGGTTTCACCAGTAGAAGTACATTTTAAGACATTTTAAACTGATTTGAAAATATTGGAAAAAATCACAGCTCAGCTAGAACCTTTAGAACAATTTTTAAAAATTTCACTGAAAAAAAAAAATCAAAATATGTTGGACTTGGAAAATAATTTCAGCAGCTGAACTCCGTATGAAACGTAAGATTTTCATTTCGACACTCCAGTACAAATAGTTGCCTACAACTTGACATGTCCAGGGGCTGCTCACTGCTCAGTGCTCACCCAGCCAGGTTGAATTTATCAACCAATTTAGTACATTACATCAAGTAGATAAACAAATCCTAAAAAATAGGCACGGGTGTTAGAAAACCTTTATGATGGATTGTGAAAGAAATTTTTTACATAAAAAAAAAAAACGAAGAAAGTTCGAAATCTTAGAAAAATAACGTTTTTTTTTCAATCAAGTTTTTCAGTGTTCTTCATAATCTTAGAATATTTGAATACACATTTCAAAAAAGTGTATTCAAATACACTGAATTTTTGGTGTATTCGAGTACATTTTTTTCTTATTACTTACTGAATTCGAAAAAAAAGTGTATTGACAATTGACATACACTGAATTTTTGTTGTATTCGAATGCACTTTTCTTTTACAATTTACAGAATTTTTGAAAAAGTGTAAGTATTGAAATACACTGAATTCTTAGTGTATTCCAATACACTTTTTTTTATGATTTACTGAATTCAAAAAATCTTTTTCCAATTTTGTTCAATTTTATCAAAATTTTCAGTTTTTTAAAAAGATTTAACTTTCACAACATCTGTGCTCTGCTCCTAAAAATTGTTTCATTTTTTTTTTTTTTTTTTTAAAAATTTTCAACTCCTAGAAAAATGTAACACTCTTGGATATAACGTTACAGAAGCAGTGTTGCCATTCTCAACTTCGCAAAAAATCCTATCCATCCAATTATTCAAAAATGATCCGTTTTCAATTTTTTTTTTTTTGCCACACACAAATTTACTGTTCATGATCACTTTTACTCATTTTTTCTCTTTCTTTCTTTATTTATACCATTCTGACTTACTTCATTAGTATTATGGTAAATTATTTCATTTAAACCCCAAATAAATATTGATAAATCATGATGAAATTTTTAGGGCCTTTCTGTCATTCAAATTTATTTTACGTAGGTTTTTCACCGAAAAATTGATTCAAGTACCTAATTATTTTGGCCGTACATCCGAATGTACCAATTAGTATGCGTTAGTATCACTACGGGGGATAAAAAGTGCATCCGAATCTCCGATGCCGAACGACCGCGAATCTCTCAAAAAGTGTATCCGAATCTCCGTTTTGATATTTGCACTTGCAGGAGTTCTCAAAATGTGTTATATGTA
>FIZT01025915.1:0-11772 GCA_900065295.1 Paracoccus marginatus | reverse complement strand
TCAAAATTTTTTTTTTAGTTTTCACTTGCCTCATCCTATGTCAAATCCCATAAGAAAAAAGGGGGCCCGGTGGCACGGGTAAATATTATCCGAATGAGCTGAAATTTTTGGAGTATCATTTTGTAGTGATAAGGAACCCATTTTCACTTTAGCCCCCCCAAAAATCCGAACTTCGAAAATAAGGGCCACCCTAGTGACTATAGAACATAATTTCGCCTTTCACTCGTTCAAGTTTGAAGAGAAATTTCATGTCGTGCAAATGTTTCCATTAAAATAAATCGGTGAAAATATCACTGAAATTTTGTTGCTTTTTCACTGATTGGCTCATGTTTTGCCACAAAAAAAAAAAATCAAAAAGTGAATGAAAATTTTTTTTGATCCCTTCATAACTTCCTTTTTTTCAATTTTTTATTTCAAGCTATTTATTCAGTTTTTTTGTGTTTTTTTCTGATGATTTCTTCGAATTCTTATTTTTTTCACCATTTTATTCTTAATATTTCTATTCTTCGTTTTCTTATTGTAGGCGTTGTCGGTACCACTGCGACGGCATCAGCGCGTGGTTTGGTATGGTTGTAAGTATTTGTGGTGTTAGATTGTAATGTACATGTGAGTTTGAAGAATAAAGGCTGTTAAGCCCCCTTTTTGTTCCTTTTTTTGATATTTGACACTTTGATAGACTTCACTTATTTATTCATTTTATCGTGTTTTTTTTCAAGTTTTTTTCTTTCTTCAAATCACTATTTAAATGCACTTTGAATTTTTTCAATTTTATTGGTAGGTATTTTTCCCCCTTGTTTTTTATGTGGTAGGTAGATAGAATAAAAGTCATAGATATGCAGTTGACTTGTCAAAGGCCTTGGTATAAAGTTGACAATTTAAAAGCCACCTAGCCACCTTTTTTCTTGTGAAAAAAGCTCACCAATGATTTTACGCCCAAAAAATATGTGAGGAGAAAAAGTTTGAAAATTATTTGATTTGTTGATAACCGAGTATATGAGGATCGACCATTCATATGGAGCAGCGATCGGCACCGATACTATTCCATTTTCAAACTTTTATTTATTCGTAATATTGCGATGACGAGATGAAGCAGTACTTCAGGAATCTTTAGTATTTAAAAGTACGGTTCGAGCGACATAACCCGCTGTCTCTCCTCTTTCTTTAGTCAAAAACCGTACGTATTCCTGCAACTGCTTCAGCGTCGGTTTAGGATACTGGTTGAGCCAGTCGTAGCCCAATAACGTCGCCATATCGTAAAATGAATCGTATTTCGTGCAGTAAAGGTCGGTTCTTTCGGCTCGATCCATTTCTGGCCATTGTTTTTGCAACTCTTCCAAACGGTCCGGATCGTACACACTCCAAAGACAAGATTTATATTGGCCTTTTTGAAAATTCAATTTTTCGTTCGTCAAAACGTCCAAAGCGTACCAATACTGGACCAAGTTCGCATTCAGATCATCGTCTACGGCTTGGGATGCTACTCGAGGATAGTGCTCTTTGCGTGCTCTGGTTAGCCAGCGCACTACGCCCTCATCCTCCCAGCACGTCAAGTGCTGGAATCGCGATCTTGGCTTCCAGACCGATTCTCGCTGATGTATCCATAGTTGTTCGGCTATACTGGGGCTAGTCGCGTTGTACAGGTCGATTAGAGCGTCGCACAAACGCACCGAATCTGTGTCACTTACGTTGAATTCAACTTGGACGGCTGGCTTGTCTACCGGTGCCAGGGCTGGCGTAGAGTGTAACCCGTTTGGTAAATTTTTCAGCATTGTCCACGTCTCTGCGAATATGGCCGATGTCGTGTTCGTATTGGTAAACTGCCTAACGTAGCTGGAGAGATTACGTCGTATTTCGGCAGGTTCGAGTAAATGTACGAGTTTCGTTTCCAATTTCCTTTGCGCTTCTATTTGGTCCTCGGTGGGCTCGCGCAGGACTAGGCAGAATTTCAAACGTCTGGGACATGACAGTTGTCGCACGTATGTGTAATCGCTGTACAGATCCTGTAAAATATAACATTTCGTTACGTTTTTACTGGCGCCTTTACCAAGCTCGTGCCCACTCGTCAGTACAATTTATGCCTCTCAAGTCTTTGGTTTCTATATACACATAGACGTTGCTGTAAATTTGAATAGGTACTTTGTATACGTTATTCGAATGAGAGAGATGATACCTACCGTTTCATTCTTCGATATTGTTATGTTTTTTTTCAAAGCGGCTGTACGATCTCGTGTTAATTTCATCATTTCGTCGGCCGATTGTTTTTTCCATTTTATGGCTGCATTGTAGTAGTTTTGCTCTTTTTTCACCTCGGTGTCGAATTTTCGCTTAAACGCCGCATGCACGTTGTACTTGCTTTCGATCGCTTCTCGGATCAGTGCTTCAGTGACGTTTTCGCTTGCGGTGATTGAACGTATAGCTTGTGCGATTTCCTGATGAAGAAAAATTTCAAAATGATTTTCGGCGTCGAATTTTAATTTTAATTTTTTTTTTTCAATTTTCGAAAAAAATTTTACGATTCTGTGAAGCTCGTAATTTTTGAAAAATTCTTGATTTTTCAACATTAGTGTTTTCAAAAAAAAAATTGATACATACTTACTGACGATGAAAATTCAAATTTTTTTGTTTTGGATTTTTTCAATTTCAAAGAAATTGGCGAATTATAAAAAAAAATCGCCGTTTTTTTTTTCAAATAAGCAATTTTGAGAGTGAAAAATTCTCGTTTTGTTGAAAAAGAACGTTACAGTTACAACTAACCTTGTCCATCTGATTTCTTCTGAATTCATCTTTATGCTGGTTTTTCCCTCCTGAAATGGAACACTGATCACTGAAGTTCAGATGCTCTGGTCTTTGAAAAAGTTGAAAAAAAAAACTGAATTATGATAGGAGAGGAAGGGGAAGAATCGGAGCAAGAAAGTGAACTAACAATTTCAAACTAAGAACGATCAACGATCCTATATAGTAGGCTCAGTGCGCTTTACCGCAAGAAAATATCGAATACTCACCTGATGGTTTATTTTCATTTTCGTCAATAGAATAACAAGAACCAATAAGCGAAATGTAAAAAACTAAAATCGAAACGTAGAACAGGGTTTTCATCTTGAGCTTGAGCGTTGAGAAAGTGTTTTGTGAGCCATCGCTCTTTGAAAAGATACGCATAACGTGCGGAGTACCTACGTGGTTCGTGATCTCTTACCTATACCTACATGCGGTGAGTAGGGTTAGGTACTTGAACGATTGCACCAAGTGGCGCGTCTCGTAATTAATTTTCTTCATTAACATTTCCTCGTGTTATCTTTTATCTCGACTGATTTGATGATTAGAGAGTCGATCTTTGAGCATTTTCTTCTTTTTTTTTTTTTTTTTTTTTTTTTTTTTTGGAAACTCGTTCGAGAATGGAGCTGTTTGATTTTGGAATTTTTCTAAAGCGGGTACGCTACGGAAGCACATTCGGTTTTCCAATTTTTTTTCCGAATTAAAAGTGGGTATGATCGATCTGAATGATTAATCATTAGATCGGTCATCACTCATCAGGACGCAACTTCGTAGACATAGGTAGGTAAGTATGGGTCTGAGTGGGCCAGGCCCTTTAAAAATTTTTTTGGCCCGACCAACTTTTTCCGAACAATTTGAAAAAATTTCTCCAAATCCCGAAAAAAATGGTTGTCGTAAAAATTCAAAGTTTTAAACATTTTGTAAAAATTAAAAATTTTGTGAAAATGGAAAATTTTGTGAAAATAAAAAACTCAGTAAAAATGGAAAATTTTGAGCATTCTGTAAAAATGGAAAATTTCAAAATTTTGTAAACATGGCAAATTTTGTAAAAATGAAAAATTTTGAGGATTTTGTAAAAATAGAAAATTTTGAAAAAATGAAAAATTCAGTAAAAACAGAAAATTTTGAGGATTCTGTATAAAAATGGAAAATTTTAAAATTTTGTAAGCATGAAAATTCTGCGAAAATTGAAAATTTTGAAAAAATCTAAAAATGAAAGATTTCAAAATTTTGTATGCGTGAAAGGTTTTGTAAAAATAAAAAATTCAGTAAAAACAGAAAAACGTGCTGTAGAAATTTGTTTCAAATCGGCGCTTTTTCCTTATAGGTATTTCAACTGCACTTCACGTACACGTATTACCTAGTGAGATCGGCTATATCCAATCCATCCACCTCAACTTGAGTGAAAAAGGTCACCGCATCGCATATGCCATGCACCGTTCAAACCGTAAGCTCTAACTGAAGTAAAATTTGAGCGACGTAGCTCGTTTCCACGCTCCTGAACGGGTGGCCTATCGTGTTCGCGTACTCTTTGCACATTTCGTACGTCGGTCGTACCCGAAGATCAGGAGGATGTAATCCGGCAACGTGATAGTCCAGCAGCGACACTTTCCTCCGCAATGCAGAGTATTCTTTGCAGAACGAGTTGATCCTATCGGCCATCAGATATTTGCGCTTGATCGGCCAGTATTCGACTAGAGTGGAAAACACTCGCTCTATCTCGGGCCGCTCCGAATTGTACACGGCCCACAGACATAGTTTATGCTGTTCGTCGGTAATATTGAAATTGGCCAGTCTCATTATATCCAAAGCGTACATATACTCGTACTTTTGCTTCAACGTACCATCGTGGAAGGCGTTGTGAGCTATCTGTGCCAGCTGATCTTGCCCTACTCGGGTTAATCGTTGGACTAAAAATTTAGTCGAACGTCTCAGGTCTTTGTGCCGCGATAATTGTTCCCAAAGACGGTAATGTTCGCACCATATTCGTTCGGCTGTACTTTGATCGACGACGTGGTACATGTTGACTAGATCGTCCAGCAGCAGCGAATACACGCTGCTCTCGGTGTCGTTGAAATTGGTGCCCGGTTTGGGTAAACCGTTTTCTATGTTTTTTAACATTTCCCAAGCGTCTGCAAAGTCGGCTCCGAATTCGGGACTATCGGGACGTAAGCTCGAGAATTTTCTCAAGCACGCGAAAAGGTATCGTTCTCTGGTTGGCGAATAGAGTAAACGTTGCAGTTCTTCATCTAGTTCCGCTTGTCGTTGGAAAGTTTCGCTTATCTGAGTAGGTAGAAGGCTGTCGAATGTGGTTTCGATTGCGTATTTTAGACGGTAAGGGCAAACGAGTTCTTCCAAGTATTCGGTTATGTGGTCCTGTGTAAAATTCAACACAGTTATAGGGGTTTTTCGGGCGTGGGTACCTAAATTTTTGAATTTTTTGGGCGTACCTTATCATGTGGTTCGTGTGCGTTGGAACTATATTCTCTAACAAGCGCTTGAAACTTATCGTCTTCCGTTTTCTGCATTTTTTCGAGAGCGTTTTCTTCGCTTCTAATCATTTCGTCGTATTTTTGTTTCAATTTTTTCACCGCAATTTCAAATTCGAGTTGCAATTCGCTTTCCTTATCGTATTTACTCACGATGGCATCTCTGATCACTTCCTCAGCTGTTTTCTGACCGATTTTAATTGAATCTAGAGCGCGTTTGATTTCCTAGTGGAGAAAGTAGCTTTGAAAAATGTTTTATTTTTTCAAATAATATCTATACGTATTAACCTCATTTTTCATATCATTTAGCTCTGCCTCATCAATGAGCAGGCTTGCTCCTTCATTATTTGCTGCGTCTAGAAGAAAACCAAAAAAACCAAAAATAATGAATAAAAACGATTGAAAGCATAGGTACTTATGGGTTTTACTCACCGAGTTCACCATTCCCTTCGTTATTGAGAACAAGTTCGTTGAATACGAGTGAAAAAGACAAAATTGAGATAAAAAAGTGAAAAAAAAAATTCATCTTGTGCTGCTTCTAAAATACTTTCGTACGAACGTTCAAGGGTTCCATACTTCTCGAATGAAAACATCTAGGCAGCGGCGTGATTAGAATACTCGTTGCATAAACGATTGCGAAGTTGGATAACTTTATCTATGAGGAGGGGGGGGGGGGCGAAGAAATTGAATATTATCGAAAAAGCTCTGATGTGATTGAGAAAGGTAAAGATGATGGATCGTCGATCGGTGAAATTTCAAGACTGATTTTTGGGTTTTCGATCTGTCTCTCTGTACCTTAGTGATGGAATAAATTTTGATAAGTCACCCTCCCCCTTTGAATGAATTTTCATCTCCGTCTATAGGGGCTAGAACCTTCGAATATTTGATTGGGAAAGTTCTGTGATATATTTTATTTTTTTCAAAATATTTTCCAACCCTTCGAATGACCTCGAATTTTTTTAAAAATTTTATAAAATTGAAGAACGGAAATTTTGCAAAAATTTCGAAATATTTTTTTGAAAGCAGTCGAATACGGTAGGTTTTCATATGCCAGGGAGGCCGGTGTGGTTTTTTCAAAAAATCACCACTAGCTCCCTCCATTTTCAACAATTTTTCTTCCAAATTTTTTTAACATGGATGTTTTTCTTCAAAAAATTTTTTTCGAAATTTGCAAAATATTTTTTTTCTTTCTATTTCATTTGATTTATTTTTATCAATAATTTATTGTCGACTTTATTATTTTTTTTATCAAGTTATTTCCAATTTTTCTATGAAATTTTTCAATTTCCTTAACAACAATTTTTTTTCTCGCAACCGGTTTCTCTGTCAAGATTTCTCCATTTTTAAAAAAAAAATTATTTCGATTTTTCTATAAAATTTTCCAAAAAATTTCTTTTAATTTTTTGATGGTATTTTTCTGCATTATTTTTCAAAATTGTTGAAATTTTCAGTTTTTTTTCAATTTTAAAATTTAAAAAAAAAAATATTTTTCTCGCATGTTTTTTTTCTTTTTTAATCATTTATGATTCTTCTATAACATATTTCAAAAAATTCGTTTGTTTTCAATTTTGTCAGAAATATTTTTCTCGTAATATTCCTAATTAACTATTTTCATTTTTTCCCGATTCTTTTCTCAAAATTTTTCCAATTTTTTTTTAAATTTTTCAAAATTTGTTTACAATTGTTTTTTCATTTTTCTATGATATTTTTTGCGATCATTTTGTGAAATTGTTGAAATTTTTCATTTTTTTTTCAATTTACTTTGAAAATGTTTTTCTCTAAATATTTTCAAATTTTTTCAATTTTTTTGAAGTTTTCCCGATTTTTCTACAAATTTTTTCAGTTGCCTCAACAATTTTTGCAAAAAATTTCATTCGTTTTCATTTTTTTTTTTCATTTTTTTTTCGATGATTTTTTGGGCGATCATTTTTCAAAATTGTTGAATTTTTCACTTTTTTCCCAAATTTCTTCAATAAACTTTGAAAACTGAATGTATTTGAATTTTTTAAAGGTTTTTCAAAAAATTTTAGTTCTTGTTCACTTTATGTTTTTGTAATGAATTTTTGCAAACACTATTCAGCTTCAGATAGGCTTTGAATTCTTTCAAATTTTGTTTTTCACCTTGAAAAACCTGGGAATAAACGATTTCGAATCACATTTCTTTCAAAGTGCAATGTAATTATCTAAGAACTCAAACAAATGTTTGAGCGTCAAAAAAGTAACACTGAAAAAACTGAAAAAAGTATTATAGATTGAAGTAGGTAATTTTAAAAAAATTAGAAAAAGTGAAAAGATTGAATTTGAAAGAAAAAAATAATACATTTAATAATAAAAAATTATAATGAGAAATTATAATTGAAAAACTCGAAGGAATATTCGAATCAAACCAATCGACACTTTTCGTCTATTCTTCGATGGGAAAAAAAAAGATGCCCAGGCAGACGGTTTATTCTGTTTGTGTAAGCATCAGCCAAAATGACCATATCGCTGTAATATTGTGGTAGTCAGTGTCGTCGCCTTTTGTAGTAGGTAGGTACGCGTAATAATTTATTGCTCGTATATATCAACCTGGTCACAGCACGCGATGCGATACACGTTCGGATACGTGTTTAATTGTCCACCCAAGTACTTACTATACCAAGCTACCTACCTACGGATGACAAAAGAGAGACTGGCAGCGAGAACATCTCAATAAAAAGTTGAACGGTTCTCGTCGACGACGCGTCGTCGTCTTGATCGTTCGACATAATAGAAGAAAGAGAAGCAGAAGAAAGGGCCTTTTTGAAAGACGTCTACAACTACAACGCTTATCTACTGATGTACAGTGTACGTAACGTACATTTGAAAAAAACGACCGTTTGGTATAGGTACCTCTCCTCTGTACGCACAAAGAATCAGGGACATCGAAGTCGTAATGTGGGCAAAAAAAATAAAATAGCTCTATTATGGCGGCATCCCTTTGACTAGGTGGATGGTGGTGCTTGGCGTGTGCTCAGACAATCTCGAAGGAAAGAGATGAATTTTGAGAATTTTTTTTTCCAACTTTAAAATCCTACTACGTACATAAGTAAGTAGATATACGTACGAAACGACGCGATGTGTCAAAAACGTCCTGCTCCAGAGTACTACGTTTATTCTGGTGCTATAATAAATATCGAACGGATGAAGAATTTACGAGATTATCTACCATACGACGATGGTGGAGAGCAAGATGGACAAACAAACGTGAAATTTAACAACGTTTCGCGCGCGTTTAATTAAATGTGTAATGTTTGCCGAACGCAAGAAGCGTCCGATGATTTTACGTAGTAAACATCATAAAGTACAGCGGCCACCGAGCGGTTTGGCGCCTCGAGCTTTTGCAAAAAGGCTGGCGATTGGCGGATGAGTACGAAAAGTGGAGGAAAAAATAGAAGGGCGATCGTAAAATCGGTCGGATAAATAAGCTGGCCACGATGCTACGTACCCTGTCTCGTATCGGATCGTAAATATATGGTCGAGTTTAATCAAAAACACAACGTACGACAACGAGCTGCTCGTTACGGCATTTGTCACGTAATTTTAAGTCAATATGATGAGAGAAATAAGAAGGGCTGACGAGGAGCAAGAAAGAGAGAACCGAAGACCAAGGTTTCTATAACTGTCTCGCTCAATCTATTAGTCCCTTTTTGGATAGAGTTTCGTAGTCGCGACCTGTCATCGGATGAATTCGGGGCAGAGGCGCAGATTCGACCCCCGAAACTATCTCTCGACCAACGGAATCGAGTAAACGTGCTGGTGAAAACAAAGCAGAAAAAAAGATGAGAAAAACGGAATCGGACACGGTAGTCATAAACTTTCTCATTTCTTTTTGTTCTCTCGCGTTTTTCTCAACGTTTGGTTGGTACTGGTTTTTTTTTGTCACCGGTCTGAGGGTTGCCAGGGATGCAAAGGAAGCCGCACCGCCGCTAATGTGCTCCTCGAATAAGACATCAATGTCACAATATATCGGGAGTTGATTTACCCAGGCACCGCGTTATTTACAACGGTGTCGACGGTTCACGTGATGACCCAAATTCTTTTCAAAAAGTCGTATTGTTTACAGTCTACGTGTATTGTTGGGTACCTATTTTTTTTTCATTTTCGACTGTGTAATGGCTCGAGGTACGCGACGATATGGTCGCGTACGGGATCTCGCGATCGATTGTTTGGATGGCTTTTGTCAGCGTATCGAACAGAAGCAGTATAATGGAATAGAGCTATTTATCGAGTAGTTGGTGAAATGCAACCTGACTTGGGTACAATTTTTTTTTTACTTTTTTTTTACATGATTTTCAATTCGATAAGATGCCAGGACGGTTGTAAATTTTCCAACGTTTAAGGTTGAGGTTTGTCAGAAGACAAATACCGTTTTTTGCTGGTGTTTTTTTTTTTTTTATTTTTTTTTTTTGTGTGTAGACGACGTTGATGTAATATGATTGTGTGCTGCTGTCGATGAGATCGAAGATTAGGTATACGAGACTAGGAGTGCGAAGAGTGTTTCGAAGTGAGTGTATTGGAAAAAACTGAAGAAAGGTTGAGATTTTAATGTACCTACCTAACTACGACAATGTGTGCAAATCAAATCGAAATAATTTGTGATTGATATAAATAAACGAATTCGAGCCAATTTCAAAAGCAGAAAAATTTACAGATTTACAAAATTCACGAACTTTGAAAAATTGATAAATTGAAAAAAAATAGAATTTTGAAAATTTGAGTTTCAACTATTGGTACACTTCAGATAAATTTTTGAAGAAATGAATGAATTCAGAAAAATTTTCAAAGCTGAAAAATTACAAACTTTCAAAAATTGATGGATTTACCAAATGGGCAAATTTCTATAAATTGATAAATTTTGTAAATTTAGGAATTTCGAAAAATTGATGAAATTTTGAAAATTGACGAATTTTGAAAAATTGAAAAAATTTATGAATTCTGAAAATTTGAGGGTTCGAATAATTGGGCAACTTTCTATAGATTATTGATAAGTAAATTATGCAAAATTTACAGTTTCGAAAAATTGATGAAATTTTAATAATTGACGAATTTTGAAAATTTGAGGGTTCGAACAATATTGATAATCTTGGTGAAATTTTCAAAAAAATGAACGAATTCAAAAATTTTTTCAAAAATTGACGAATTTACCAAATTATAGAGTTTTGATGAATCAATTTTTGAAAATTTGATGTTTTTTTTTTAACAATTTGTTAAATGGAATAAGATTTTTGTGAAAAAGGGCGAATTTGGAAAAATTTTCAAAGTTGAAAAATTACAAAAATTTCCCACCCCTGAAATTCTACCGCCATGGGCTATTGCCTTCTCTATCCGTGCCTATAAATCCGTTTCTATAATTGTAAATAGGTACATAGTAGATCACGCCGTAGAAGTCTTCTAAAAATAATGTATTAAGTATTTTTGTTTTATTTTGCAGAAGAGAATCGAAAGGTGTGTCTCTGCACCGGAGAAGTATCGATGTATAGAAGCTAGAAGCTCGAGTGCAGTATAATCGTAATGAAACTTGATTTGCTGAAGCTGAAATTCATCGACGACATCTGCGTCTGGTGTTGACTCCCGGGGTAAGTGATAACGAGTAAGTACATAATTCTTTGGCCTTGTCGTTGAAAAAGTTCAACGTACGGTCATCGATTGTCTTCATTCGTTGACGGTGGTGATGTTTTGAAAACGGCGCGAATGTTTTGCACCATGACCGGTAGTGAAGAAATAGGTTTGAGATACGAGGTATTTCATCGCTTTTGAAAATCATGGGAAAAAATTTCATTCAGGTTTCACGTGTAAGTAGCTAAGTACGTGTACGTACGTACTTCTACTTACCTCCTCGAAGAACATTTTTTTGCATTTTCTGGTCGTGATTTTATGTGATTTTGAATTTTTTTTATCAGCTCGTTTGAGTTGAGCAGGCATCATAGCGAGTCACTCTTTTTCAAAATGGCATTTGTCACCCGAAAACTGTTGAAGCATGGCCGCCCAAAATATTGAATTTTTGGTCACTTTTGGTTACTTTTTTTCTTCACGAAATTTTGCTATGTTACCTGAGTTGGGTATTTATTTTTTTCAGTCTCGTGTGTTTGAAGTTTTTTGAGCCTTTTTAATTTCTTAATTTTTTCCCCCACAATTTTTGTAAATTTTTTGCTATTTTTTTTTGGTTTTCTTCAAATTTTTTGATTTTGTATTTTGCCTGCTTCTCATTTGCGACGATTTTCTCGTTTGAAAATGTTTTGAATTTTCTGTGAAAAATCAATATTTTTTTCTGTTTTCTGATTTTACTTTTTTGTTTTGCTTTTTTGAAAAATAATTTTCTGACAATAATTGAACTATTGAAGTGTAGATCGAAGTGAAAGGAGGGGAGGTATAGGTCAAAATTAAGATTTTTACGCCTTGATATATATATATATATATATATATATATATATATAGATGTAAAAATGGTGCAAAACGAGATCCTTTTTATATATACACAGGCAATTCGAGA